>APFE031534553.1:0-65919 GCA_000404065.3 Pinus taeda | reverse complement strand
ACTATAATCTTTGGGTTTCCATGTAGCTTTTGAATTGTTCCATAAATGTAGTAGAAATTGTATTGCCTTTAAATGGATGAGATAATGCACAAAATTGTGCATACTTGGTAAGTTTGTCAACTACCACCATGATGACACTCTTTCCTTCAGACTTGTGTAAACCTCTGATAAAATCCAATGAAACCTCCTCCCAACATTGACTTGGAATGGGTAAAGGTTGTAATAGACCTGGGGTCTTAATTGTTTCAACTTTATTTTGTTGGCAAACCAAACATTTTGATACAAACTTTTGAATATCAGATTTAAGGCTATACCAAAAAATTCCTTCTTGACGCTATGGTAAGCTTTTAAAAATCCCGAGTGCCCTCCTAATGGGGAAGTGTGCAATTGCATAAGAATCTTTTGTTTGTGTTGGGAATCTAACATAAGTATAAGCGATATTTGTACCATAATGAATCATTTTTCATTATGGTCCAAGAGTACCATTAACCAACCTAGCCTGAACCCAAATAATTACACGTTAGCATCACACACTCCACGCGACATAGAATCACTTCATGCTCCAACTTTCCATCATCATTGTCACTGATTTCTATTCTTCTAGTGCATTCTACAACACATCTTACAATAAGACAATTTAATAATTTAAGCATCTTCTAGTTGTGAAAATGGATGAGACTATTGATTGCAAACAAGTGAACCAAAAAGTCAAATATGTTTTTTTCATGTCGATCCAAGCAACTATCAACACAGGTAATAAGAAAATCCAAGTCAGTAAGAAAATGCTCTTCGTTTCAAATATTTTTAAAACGATTATGAAAATATGCATGTCTTGGTTTGTCTCCTCACTGTCTACAAATTTTGTCAAAAGTCACAACAATGTTGAATATTTCCTACAAAAATTTACCAGTTCTTCTACATCCATAAAAAGGTTTATCCTTAATAGAAGAAAGCTTCAGAAGGTCACCAATAAGAATGATAAATCTTGCACCAAAATGATAATCCTTTTTTCAGGAAAGGCTTCTCGTATAAGAGAATCAATCTGTATGAATAGCCTTTGAATGATAAAGCTCATGGCATTAATCAAGATATGTCAAATATGTCTTATTTCTTCTTGAAATAATTCCAAAGCCTAACCAGAAAATAGTTTCATATCTTTTATAGGAATCTTGAAAGCATAATGTATTATTTTTGCACATATGTTGAAAGAAACTATACTAGTTCGAGCAAGCAATAACAATGGAATTTTAGTATCTGTTGTTGAGGAAGAAAAAGCATGAGAAATAGATTCAATGAGAGAAGAATTCCCAACTATAGTAGTCCCTTGAATAATCATTCCTAAATCATCCTAAATTACACCATTAACAAAGTGTTGGAAAAAAATTCAAAAGCAGTCAGTTGCTTCTCATATAGAGAGGAAGGAATCAAAGATGTCTTCCTAACCAGGATACCATTGAAAACACCTTCATACTATGAATACTTTAAACAATGGATCCCATGCTACAAAAAATTATTTGACACCATTGTTTCCTACCAACTATAATGAATATGAAATTCCCTTCTACCAATATTTTCAAACTCTGAAATGCTTACATTGCTAGGAGGAACTATCCAAGAAAAATCCTACTACCCTTCCAAATATTGGTCAACATTTTCTTCATACATAATGGGCTCAACATATTATTCATTACATCCATGTGGAGCAGGAACTCAATCAACATGCCATGCATGATATCTCAAATTCCTTCAATTCTCAATGATACTTTCAAATGAAATCTCGATATCTAACGCAATGTCATGAAATGGATTATATAAAAATAAATCACTCTAGTAAAATATTTCAAACTCTTCTAATCCATCAATAGGAACAACATAAAATCACAGCCAAACATGAACTATAGCATTACTTTGTAATGGCCTCCATGGATCCTACCTACATTGGTATCAAAACTCCACAATCATGTTGTTTTCATCAAGCACAAATGTTCCAAAAAAGAAAGTCAGCTTTGATATGTGGGAATGAAATTGTTTCCACATGGAACCTAACTAGAATGGATTGATATATTTTCATACACTTTCTTTCCAACCTTCCAACAGAAACAATTGTGACTACAGACAATAAGAGGAAGTTTTAATAACAAATGACAGGATTCTTGAGATCTAATTTCATTGTCAACAAGATTTTCAACAAGTAACCTTCTATATGTAGATGACATAGGAGCCTTATCCCCACTCCCACCAGCACTAGCCAAGTTATAGGAACTATACAAACACTAGCCATGTATAGAAATTTTGGGAAATGTTAAGCAGTTTAAGCCAAAATTTAGTGCAAACTAGATCATACAACCCTAAATATATCTGTTTCATTCAATAAATGGAAAAAGCACTCAAAATGAAATTCTTCTAAGTCGAGTGCACAAAAAGAATCATGAATTTCACTCTCAGTGTACATCAAGGGTTCTTTAGTAGTAGGATTATGATTTGTAGGTTTCGGGACCAACTTTGGAACCCTTTTTTACTTAATCATTATAGGAAATTGAGGTATGGGACAAAGTATAAATACCTAGTACTAACATGAAGTTGTAGGAGTTGAGGAGGATGGGCCCTCAGTTGACCTAGATGATGGTTAGCGGATATTTATGACCTCATAAAATGATTGGGAGGAAAAAAATAAATTAGCATTTTAACCCTTTTGGTTGATCACAAAAATGAATTAAATTATGAGTGCGAATAACAAGAGGACAATGTAATAAATGGATGATTTGGAAGGTGACGTGACATGTTGAGCTGGAAAGATGAAATGGAAAACAATATTTATGGACTTTCTCATTTTTTGGGCTCTCCTAATAGGTGAAAATGTCAGCTTCTATAAGAAATAAGTGGTTTCAAGAAACATATCATCACTTTCCCACCCCTCACTTGTGGTTTTTAAAAAATAGGGTGAGGGTGGTACAGTAAATATCGATTGTTCATAGCATTATTCATGGTTTTGCAAATCAACTTTGGGTCACTCCTCTTAACTCTTAAAACTTACACAACTTTCTCCATCGCAATTGCATGTGATTTTACTACTAATGAATGTTGAACAATCCTCGTTCGGAGTTACATGGTGGTTAATCATTTGCTTTGATTTTTATGAGCCAATATACACATTCATTATCTCCCAAGTCTGAAAAGCTTGAGGTTTTTAATAAAAATAAGAAAATTCTATTCTAATCATTATACAATTTTTTTTCTATTTTTACACACACACACACACACACACACAAACATAGTTGATTTTCTTTTGTAAAATTTGAAAAAGTTAAAACTTAAGCTACAACATTGGCTACACCCGAGGA
Organism: Pinus taeda; assembly: GCA_000404065.3. Lineage (NCBI taxonomy): Eukaryota > Viridiplantae > Streptophyta > Pinopsida > Pinales > Pinaceae > Pinus > Pinus taeda. Next base: position 62,578 of record APFE031534553.1, on the reverse strand, counting down.
TAACATTTTTGAATAGAAAGATAAGAAATGCATATTAGTGCCTTCACCTAAGGCACGACATCATATTGTAGATGAAGATTTCATTAAAATAAAACACATTGATACTTACAATGATTTAATTGATATTTATAATGGAAATAGTAGATGAATTTTATGCTAAACATAATGCTAAATATACCTCACATTGATAGGTAGTTGTAGCAGCACACCATCAAGGCTCTTCATAATGAATATGTTATTTCACTGAAATTTAGATATTTTGAATTGTTCAAACCATAAAGCATCAAAATTGCAATGATTCCTCCTGTCTTCTCATCTAACGTCCCACCTGATTATAAGGTCTCTTGGTTGGAACATTCTATCTTTGGCTACCTTGTCAAACACAACTCTCATTTTCTCATAGTATTTAATCAACTTATATCCTATATTTTCTTTGTTCTCTTGTAATAGAACCACTTGATTAATTAGTCTAGCCTAACCTAACCTAGCCTAACCTACCCTATCCTAACCTAGCATAGCCTAACAAACCATAGGCTAGCCTAGTCTACCCTATCTTAGCCTATCTTGTCTTACCCTACCTTAACCTAGCCTAGAATAGCCTAACATAACCTAGCCTTGCCTATACTAACCTAGCTTGGCCTACATTAGCTTAATTTAGCGTAGCCTAGCGTAGCCTAACCTAACCTATCTTAACCTAGCCTAACCTAGCCTAGCCTGGCCTATTCTACCCTAATCTAGCCTAACCTAGACTAACCTAGTCTAGCTTGGGCTAGCCTAACCTATCATAGGCTAGCCTAGACTAGCCTAGCCAAGACTAACATAACCTATCCTAGCCTATCTAAACCTAGCCTAGCCTAACATAACCTGGATTAGCCTAGCCTACAACTTCCTAGCCTAATCTAACCTAACCTAGACTAGTGTATGATAAACTAGTTTAACCTATCCTAACATAGCCTAAATTAGCCTAACATAACCTCACCTGACCTAACCTAACCTAACCTTACCTAACCTAACTTAATGTATTCTAGCCAAGCCTATCCTAGCCTATCCTACCCTAGCCTAGCCTACCCTAGCCTAGCCTAACATAGACTAACCTAGAATAACCTAGCCTAGCCTTACCTAGCTTAGTCTAGCAGAGCATGGCCTAGCATAACCTAACCTAACCTAACCTTACCATAGCCTAGCCTAGATTAACCTAGCCTTGTTTGGCCTATCCTAACCTAGCTTAGCATAGCCCAACCAAGCCTAACCTAGCCTAGCCTAGCCTAGCCTTTCCTTACATAGCCTAACCTAACATAAACTAGCCTAACCTAAACCTAACCTAACCTAACCTAGTTGAACATGGTTTAACCTATCTTATCGTATTCTAACCTAATCTAACCTAATCTAACCTAATCTAGCCTTGCCCAGCCCATCATATCCTAGCCTAGCCTAACCTAGCGTAACATAACCTAGCCTGGTCTAAAATAAATTAACCTAACCTTTCCTAGCGTAACCTAGCTTATCCTAGTCTAGCATAACCTAAACTAACCTAACCTATCCTAGCCTAAATTAGCTTATCCTAGCCTAGCCTAACCTAACATAACATAACCTAGCCTAACCTAGCCTAGACTAAACTAAACTACCCTTGCATAGTCTAGCCTTGCATAGCCTAATATAGCCTATTCTAAACTATTGAGGCCTAGCTACCCTAATTGAGCATATCCAATCATACCCTTACCTAAACTAGCCCTCTCTAGGCCTGCATATCTTAACCTTACCTAGCTTATACAAACCTAAACTAGCTTAGTTTAGCATACCGTAGCTTAACATATCCTCACCCACTCTAATGTAAGCTAGCATAGCATAGCGTAGCTTAAACTAGTCTCGCCTTGCTTAGCCTAACCTACCTAACCTAGTTAAGCTAAGTTAAGATAACATAACATAACCTTGTCTATCTAGCCTACCTAGCCTACTTAACGTAACCTAACCAAGCCTACCTAGCCTACGAGACCTACTAGAATCACCTAGCGTGCCTTACCTAACATATCCTAAATTAACCTAACCTAACTTAGCCTAGCCTAACCTAGCCTAGCCTAGCCTAACCTAGCCTAGCCTAGCCTAACCTAGCGTAGCCTAGCTTAACCTAGCCTAGCCTAGCCTAAAGTCCCTCACCTAGCCTAACCTAGCATGGCCTCACCTAATGTAAGCTAATCTAAACTAGCATACATGGAAAACCTAGCCTATCTAACCTAGCTAGCCTAGCCTACCCTAGTCTACCATACCTAACCTAGCCTAGCCTAGCCTATTGTACCTAACCTAGCCTAGCCTACAGTAGCGTAACCTAACCTAACCTAACCTAGCCTAATCTACCCTACCCTAGCTTGGCTGAGCCAAACCTACACTATCCTTACCTGGCTTAACCTATTTTACCCTAGCTTAACCTACCTTAGCCTAAACTAGAATAACCTAAACTACCCTGACCTAGCCTAACTTAACCTAGCCCTCCCCAACCTAGCCTATCCTAACATAAGCTAACATAGCCTAACATAACCTAGATTAACCTAGCCTACATAGAACCTAGCCTACCATAGCCTAGTCTTGCCTAGCCTAACCTAGGGTATCCAAGCCTCTAGTAGCCTAGCCTAACTTTTCCTTGCCTAACATCCCTATCCTAGCCTAGCCTCACCTAACCTATCCTAACCTAACCTAGCCTAACCTAGCCTAAACTAGCCTACCTTACCCTAGCCTACCTTACCCTAACTGAAACTACACTAGCCTAACCTAGCATAGCCTAACCTATCCTAGCTTAGCCTAGCCAAGCCTAGCCAAGCCTAGTTTAGCCAAGCCAAGCATATCTTAGCCATGCCTAGCCTAACGCAGTATAGCCTAGCATAGCTTAGCCTACTAGCTTAACTTAACAAACCATACCTAACATACAAGACCTACCGACCTACCTTGCCTAACTTATCATAACATAACCAAACTTAACCTCACCTAGCCTAACCTAGCATAGCATACCTTGTTTAACCTAACCTAGCCTAGCCTAATTAAACGTAGCCTACTCTAACCAACCTTAACTTCCCCTAACCTAATACATAACCTCACCTACCTAGCCTAACCTACTTATTTATCTCTATTAAAAAAAACATAACTTACATGTAAATATTTCAATTAAAACATAACATAAATTCATAAATTAACTTTTCAATATAATATATATAAAATTGTCCTTTAATTAATTAAATCAATTTTATAGAAACTAAATTTACTAAAGTAATATTTATATATTTTATTATTAAGAAGAATAAATACTAAGAAAAACAATCCTATAAAATATACAAAGATTATAAAATTGAAATATAAATACTAATATATCATCCTAGTATATTTGCATTCTAAAGTAAAAAAATACAGGTAAAGTTGATAGCTAATTTTAAAATTCTAAAAAGTAAATGAATAATTAGGCCTAAAAAATAGGTATGTAATTAACATACAGGCTAGGTTAGAGTAATAAAAAATCCAAAAACAAAGGAACATGAACTGGTCAAACTTCAACAAAACATTGAAAAATTAACTTAAAAAAAGAGATAATAACATGGCTCTATCAAATCCTCACTAAACGGATTAATTAAACTCATCATATTAAACTATAAAATAGATCAGTTAAATGAATAAATAGTCACGATAAACTTCTTAATAGAAAATTAATTTCTTCAAAATGGCAGACACAAAGAGCCATGGCCAAACTGGTTAAGCAATCGAAAGAAAAGGCCAGTGAAGCCATAGCGATACATACAATATCTTCACAACTAACTTAATAATAATAAAAATAATTTCTTCAAAATGGCAAACACAAAGAGCCCAGGCCAAACTGGTTAAGCCATCAAAAGAGAACGCCAGTGAAGCCATAGCGATACATACATTATCTTCACAACTTAAAATAAACTAGGGCAGGGAAAAGAGTATAAACTAAACTAGCCCAGGGCAGAATACAACATAGCATATAACAAAAAAAAAATTACTAAGCAGATATCAAACGCTAAAGCAGAGCTGAGCATGTTAAATCAAAAAAATAAATAAAAAACTCTTATAAATAAATCAAAAACTCCTATATGAATTCACAGAGAGATATAACGATAGAAAAAAAGAAAAACATAGAGATCGGATTTCTAAATCAATGGAAGGGACTAATATATACCAATTATATTGAGAAAATTCATTTCCACACTCAAAATATGCTAGGGCCGGAAAAAAAGAAACTAGGGTTGAGCAGAGTAGAGAATAGCTCACAGAAAAAGGCAAATAGCTAAAGTAATATCAAAAGCATATTTCAAACCCTCTAAGAAAGTCAAGCAGGGTATTGAAAAAATGTGGACTGTGGAGATTGAGAAATACACTTACCTGGAGTTGCAGCAAAATTTTCAGAGATGAAAAAGCGCTTGAAGGACGACCACATTCCTTCCGTTGGGAAGGCTTCGGCGTCAGCTACGACTTCGAGCTCATACTTATTTATTTCTTTCTTCCAAGCATTCCATCGGAACAGAGGAAAGCCAACCGGAATCGTCAAGGGCAAACAGAGGAATGTGCAGTCCAAACCCTCCAAGGCAACGACATGGTTGAAATGATAGAATAGTTGAATAAGAACTCCTAAACAAATTCAAAAAGACACATGTGATCTCTAAATTTAGGAAGCCTGCAATACATCATTCAGCTCCATAATTTAAAATAAAAACCCTTACGCTTAGGAAAGCAAAGCCGCGAGGATAAAAGAGGAAAGCTAAGGCCCACTGAGAACAGAGGAAAGTCCAGCATAAACCCTTCAGAGAAAAATTAATAAGAAACTCTGAAATTAATTCACACTATGAAAGAAAAAGACAGATATGATCTCTAAATTAAATGAAACCATTATATAGTAACCATTGAAAACCATTATATAGGAATCATCAAAAAATATAAACCCTTAAACAGCCTGACTGCCTCCGTCTGCCCTTCCGCCATTCCTTTGATGTTCATTGCTCCCGTGGCTCTGAGTGATGGTAGATGACTGACGCAATGGGATTCAAGTCCTGATATATTTTGGTAAAAGGAAATTTAACCACAGTATTCTACAACAAAAAAGAAAACGGATTAATTATTCACCAACCACCTTGATTAATTCTTTTACCAGTATGGAATTATCAAATATTGATATCTGTCTATCTATAAGCATGAGTACCTGGATGTTGTGCCCTTACAAATTGGGAAAAGAAACGACGTTCACCATTGCAAAAGTAAATGCTGAAGAAATAGATTTGTCCTTCAATGGGTATTCCATGATTAGTTAGATGAAGCAACGAAGTCTGCAGCAGTTGTACAGAACTTCACATCCCACATACCGATGAATTATATTGGCTGGAATTCAAATCTATAATTCAAGCATTTCATATATATTGGACTCTTCCAAACCAATAATTAAAAACGAAAGTAAATGCATGCAAACCAAGCCAGTCAATAGAATTTAAGAAAAAACTCTAGGAATTTAAAAACAGAGCAGCCATCAGCGCATGCAGAGCCTTTGATAACTCTCAGGTATTCGCGTTTCGTTTGAGTGCTATGGCGGTCAGGGATTTGCATTTAAAGCAGAATTCGAATAAGCGAGCACGTCGTTCGTTTCTGCGAGACATTAAAATTCTCAGTAATTCAAATCCAATTCTCCTTCAATTCAGCCTTCACTGTTGTTCCCAAACCCAATTCTCCTTGAAACCAGCATCCTGGTATATCAAATTATAGATACAAAACCAAATAGGAAGCGCTTCCAACAAAACACAACACGAAGAAGGGAGTAAGGAGCGGGGCAGAGTTCAACGGTATAAAACAAATTCATAACGGTTAGCTTTTCGGGCACCCCCAGTGAGTGCTCAAGCTTTTGCCTGTTAGAGATTATCCTACTTTTCTAAATTTGAGATATTCAGCGTGGTCTTTTGAAAACAATTTCCCAATTTCAGAGATTCCGCATCTTTCTAAAACGGTTCAACTCATAATCATAACGGTTCCGTTCATCCTAAGGGTTCTCTTTGTTGTTGTGCTTTTTGTTGGGCTTAGTCGGTCATAGGTTGTCATGCTTTTTTCCAACACCGTCCATGGGAGGTGCTTTTGACGGCTACACATTATCATACTTTTTTAAATTTGTTTTGAATTTAATATTTTATTTTGTGTTTTTTTTTAAATATATGAATTATGACTTGTTCATTAGGTCGGTTTTTAAATTTAATTATATATTTTTAAATTTTCTATTTTGTATTAATCGATTTTGTAATTTAATTTTTTGTAATTTAGATTTTGTGAATTTAATTTATTTACTTTATTTTTTAATTTTTTTAAAGAAATCTGATACTGTACGTATTCGTTCTATTTTTTCATTTTTCAAAGTTAACTATACTCTTTTTTTCAAATTTAACCTGACTGCGTCCGGCAGCCCTTCCCCCTTAAGCAGCCTGACTGCCTCCGTCTGCCCTTCAGCCATTCCCTTGATGTTCATTGCTCATGTGGTCAAGGCAAGGGTCTGAGTGATGGTAAATTTTGCTAAAAGGAAATTTAACGACAGTATTCTACCAGTGTTCATGCATTCTTCCAACAACGTCCCTGAGAGATGCTTTTACAGTTAGAGATTTCCATACTTTTGTAAAGCAGTTGTCTATAATGAGACTTTTTGAAAGCTTTTCCGTCGAATTTTTCCGGTCAAAATCCGGCAGCAATTTATTGAAATCCCAAGTTTGATAGCTAGTTTCTGCACAATCAAGGGGTCCCAGGGGTTTTTCACGGTGCTGAATCCAAATATGTAGTTAAAAACCCATTTTAACTGCTAAAAATCAAGATTTAACCTCATTTCTTCCGCCGGATTCCGTCACCGAAATCTCCAAAAAGTCGCATTATAGACAACTCCCTTTTGTAAATTTGTATCGAATTTAATATTTTTTTAAATATATGAATTATCATTTATTCATTAGATTGGTTTCTAAATTTAATTATATATATTTTTAATTTTCTATGCCTTATCAATGGATTTTGTAATTTAATTTTTGTGAATTTAATTTCTTTATTATAGTTTATTTCTGAGGAAAATTACTTATTCATATTATTTTGTCATTTTTCAAAGCCAACTATATTTATATTTTTTATTTTTGTTGTGTTTTTTTAATGATATAGTATATATATTATTTATTTTATTTAAACATCTATATATATTGATTGATTTAAAAATTAAACTTTTTAAATTATGATTTTATTTAAATATAAGATTAAATTATATAAAAGTTTAAATTTCAGAAATTTTAGATTAAGATAGATGTATGTCAAATTTTGATGTAAAGATATATTTATCACAATTATTTTTACTTTATGGTATAGTGATATAGCCATTCATATTTGTATTTTTCACACAATCAAATTACATTAATAACATCTAGATGTAACAATTAAAATTTTGTTTTAGATCAAGGATGGGTATTCCCTTTAAAATATATGATACTATTTTGATTTTTTTTGTTTTTATAAGTCTATAACATAATATTCGAATTTCTAATTAAAAAAATTGTAATATCTATATATTGATATGTGAGTTGTTTATGTAGTTGTGTATATAAAGATTTTGTATCCATGGTAATATAAATAAGAGTTATATTACTCATTATTTAATGAGTGGTGACATTAAACATTATTTTTATAAAGTCATTACTACTATAGTAGAGTGTTAGTTATGAGTTTCACTTACTCATAAAACTTTTATCTTTTATTAAATTGGTGCCTCTTCCAAATTGATATTGATTTGCTTGCCATTCATTGAAAACAAAGCTAATTTTGTAGGATCAATATGAAATCATGCCATATTACTTTAAATAAAGTACATTTATTTTCCTTATGAAATAATTGGAGGTAAGTTTATCTTAATAAAAGTATAAAAAAGGTGGAAGGATAAGATAGACGAGCATAATCTACAAGAGCCAAGACATGGATGACACACGATACAAGGTAGGCCTAGCAAAACCACATTAAAAAATGTGGTTGGAAATGCTGATAAAAATATATCAACTATTTGTCAACTATAGACAAATAGTTTCTTATGTGATTTTGCCGAAATTATTCTCTACAATATTATGGATCACAGAAGTCTAAACTCCTTAATATATCAACTACATTAATTATGTAATAAAATAAAAATAATAAAAATTATTTATAATAATAATATTTCTTCTAAAAAATAATAAAAAAAATCTCAATATTAAAAAATATTATAATTTTAATATAATTATTAATATTAATGTTAACAAAATTTATATAAAAAATTAAGGGTAAAATATTAATATTATCATAATATTAATAAATGTATGTTTAAATAATAATAAATAATATACTTAATTAAATTAAAATAAATTGAATTGAAATAAATTAAAAAATAAAAAATATATATAATTAACACTTAATAATAATAGACAATAATATAAAATGTTTACTATAAATATTTATAATAAATACTAATATTACTAATTTTTTTATATTTATATTGTTTATTATATTTTAATATTATATTAATATATATAAATATATATATATTAAATAATATAATTAACAAATATTTAAATAATAAAATAATAATTAAATTGCACAAATAAAAATTAAATTATATAATTTCTATGGTTTATTTTCATATTACTAATTCGTTATTGCCAATGGTTAGTTTGTTGTTAAAAATTATAAAAATAATAAATTGTATAATAAATAAATAAACAAACCTACTAACTATAAATTTATGGATAATATATAGGTTATAATTATCAATTTTTTCATTAATAAAAGCAATCCATCAATACTATCTCATCGATAATATTATACCTTATAATTACAATCTTTTCGTTAATAAAAGGAATCAATCAATATTATTACTCTTTGAATAATTAACACAATTAATCAATATTATCACCAATTTCTATAGCTAACCATGCTTAACAATGATTCATTTTTCTTATTGTGACAATCTTTGTCGCAACATGATATTAGACCATTCATTCCCATGATTTCAAGTACAATTATTTAACATTACACCCTACCACCAATCTTATAAACGTGTGAACAATATTTCAGGCCAATTGAAATAAATAGGATAATGCTCATGATATTTCAGGCTTTCTAGTCGTCCCTTCTTGTTTTCCTTGCAGAGCTTCATTGGTGCAAATAGTACAAGGTTTCAACATCTGAATTCACTACATGCAAGACACTAATATGATCACAAATAAAACAATGATGGAAGCCATGTTTTCTATCCAATCTTTTGTGAGTATTGGTAGCAAAACTTATGCTTTTTGTTGTAGATTTTATTACTTTACTGTAATAGCTGTCATCATTGTTCTCCATATTTGCATTTCAATGACAAATTATAAAATTAAAATTAGTACATAAACACAAAAACAAACAAATATATGCATACACATATTTGTTTAGAGTTTTTTCATATTTTTTTTTTAAAGACAATTTTTTTTTATTACACATAAATCAAATAGCATTCAAAACAAGAAGAAAAGAACACAAAAATAGGTCAAATTCAACCAAAGAAGCAACATCACCACCAAAAAATTTAATGACCCATGGAATTTATTCCAAATGGTCAATTTATGAACTTTACCAATCCATGAATAATATATCTAAATGATAAAAGAGAAGAACAAAAAAATTATCAATCTCCATACAAATAATTGCAAGATACAATAACACCCATATAGATATATTAATCTTTTTCTCAAATACTCCCAAAACACTTAACTTTGTTCAAGATAAATACCTCATAAATGACATAGAATTCAATAATTCCTCCTCTTTCTTTCTAAGTGTAACATATGCGTTGTCCTACAGTTTAGCATAATGTTGAAAATAAAAAGGCAGAGGAATCTGTAAACCATCTATTGATTTCAGTTTTGATATAGTTGTAAATTTGAAACCCTACCTCTAAATTTCTCCAATATCTAAAATGGATAATTGCAAATTCATATGTCTAAGGTTCCCCCTAATAATAGACGAAATCGGAAAAACATTTGGACAATGTTATGAAACAAGCTCATAAAAACATAGAAGAGAGATCGATGCCTTCAAAATAATCCTCTTCGATGGGGAAACCTCCTTTACATTACACAAATGAATAATTCTTGGATGATATAAATGAAAAAACCTCCTTTCTATATATAGGAGTCTAAGGGGTCACAATATAATCAAAGCTGACATAACAATAAGAATATAATGGCACAATAATAACAATATTGGGCTTCTATGGGGCACAATAATAACAATATGGGGACAATAGGGGCACAACAATAACAATAAGGGATACAATGAAAATAGTAATTGGGGAATCACTAGTATTACAGGGACTTAACATGCCCATCTCCTTCAAAAAAGTGTTGTTCTCAACGTTTGAGTAGTTATGGATGCTTCTGTAAAATTCTCATCCTCCCATGTCGAATATTTAGCAGGTAAGTTATTTGACTTGATGATATACTCCGCAATTGATCTTTTAATTTCGTAGTTGTCAAGTTCTTGTTTATGTGACTATTTCAGGTTCCAATATGATTTTTCCTTCCTCGTCAAGTTCTGGCAATACTGTTTGAACTCGTAGCTTGTCACCAATAACCTTCTTTAAGCATGAAACATGGAAAACTGGGTGATCTCGAGAAGCTACAGGAAGCTCCAATTTGTATGCCATAGTACCAATCTTTTTCAAAACCTTTTACGGACCATAATACTTTGGTGATAATTTATTACCCTTCATAGCTTTCTTGAGGGACATTTTTTTACATTGTTCCAGCCGTAGAAATACCCAATCACCTACATCAAAATTTCTTTCGTTGTGATGTTGATCTACATGTTGTTTCATTCTATTATGTACCAAAGTTAGGTTATCCTTTAAGAGTTGGAGGACTTGTTGTTGATGCTCGATGTGATCTCCCCCTGCTTGAACCTTAAAATTTTCTCTTAAATATGATGTGATGGATGGTGAGTGATATCCATAAAGTGCCATAAATGGGGTCATTTTTGCTATAGTATGGAAGTAAGTGTTATACTTCCATTTAGCTAGAGGCAACCATTTGACCCATTGTGTATGTTTATCAGATACAAAGCAACGAAGATATTCTTCCAAACATTTGTTTACTATCTCAGATTTCCCATCAAATTGAGGATGATAAGATGAGCTATGAGCTAACTGAGTTCCAAGACAAGAAAATAATTTTGTCCAAAAATTTCTAGTGAAAATGGTAACTCTGTCACTTACTATAATCTTTGGGTTTCCATGTAGCTTTTGAATTGTTCCATAAATGTAGTAGAAATTGTATTGCCTTTAAATGGATTTGATAATGCACAAAATTGTGCATACTTGGTAAGTTTGTCAACTACCACCATGATGACACTCTTTCCTTCAGACTTGTCTAAACCTCTGATAAAATCCAATGAAACCTCCTCCCAACATTGACTTGGAATGGGTAAAGGTTGTAATAGACCCGGGGTCTTAATTGTTTCAACTTTATTTTGTTGGCAAACCAAACATTCTGATACAAACTTTTGAATATTAGATTTAAGGCTATACCAAAAAAATTCCTTCTTGACGCTATGGTAAGCTTTTAAAAATCCCGAGTGCCCTCCTAATGGGGAAGTGTGCAATTGCATAAGAATCTTTTGTTTGTGTTGGGAATCTAACATAAGTATAAGCGATATTTGTACCATAATGAATCATTTTTCCAGCTAAATGTATTAGACGTACTGGGATCTTGTTGTAACTTTTGAAAGAGTGCCCACACTTCTTCATCATTCTTCCATTCATTCCTTGCTTCATTATTCAATCTAGTTGGATCCTTGTCATCAAACTTCCTCATATCAATCTTTGGAACATGGCGGGTCTTCAATACAAAATTAGAGTCTATGAAATCATAATTAACATTTATTTTTTTCTCATCATGAGTTTCATCTACTATACTACCCTTTCACCATTAGTAAGCATTTCTTGTAGCAAATTAGTCAAATATATCTTCAAATATTCCATCTTAGTGTCCATGACATTCATCTTAGCTTCCATGCCATCCATATTAGCTTCCACACCATCCATCTTAGCTTCCACCCCATTTATCTTAGCTTTCACGGCTTTCTTCAAACCATCAATCTGAGCTTCTAGTACCTTTTGTGAGAGTGAAATTTGTTGCACTTGGTCTCATAATTTTGATATATCATGTTGCATTTCTTCCTCTTCTTCATGAGTCACGCTAATGCTTTTAGGTTGCTTACTAGGTGTTTACATTTTCTTTCTTTGGGGCATCAATTAATGATAATTATGCTTCACTATTCCTTTTGAAATTAAAACTAATTTTTCAACCCAAACTTATGCAAAATTTTAAAAAGACTACACACATTGTTTTACCTTGTAGAAGCTCGATATTAAATTTGTTGTAACTCTGTAATTGTAGATCTCCAAGGTCTAAAATTTCTTCCTGCAGTAGCCCTTCGAGTCCTCTTTTAAATGCCACAAGTCTGATCAAAATTGCATTATTCAAGAAGGATATATTCCCAATATCTCATGATGATTTGATTATATAAAGTTTTGGTGGAGTGAACTTGTGTGACATACCACGTGTCATTGTTTCAACCTTCAAATTTGAAAATGATACACAGAAAACTACATTCTGTCCTCTTTCTGTAACTTCTTATGAACTTTCAATCCAATATTTAGAGAGAAAGTTATGACGATTTTCCCAAGGTCACCTGTTTGGAATGTAATTCAGGAGTTTGCAAAAACCATAACTTCCTCAGATCATATCTTCGAAAATATAGATAGACAAGATCTGAAATTCAGACCCAAGGTTCAGAATTATTTTGGCACAAATGGGTTTTCTTTTTTGCTTCTGAAATGTCTTATAAAAAAAATTATAGCGAAAATGTCACGATGACCTGCTTGGAGCAGCGAGGCCCTAGAATCCAAAGCTCTCATACCAAATGTTATGAAACCAGCACACAAAAGGATAGAAAAGAGAGATCACTACCTTGAAAATAAGCTTCTTCGAGGGGGAAACCTCCTTTACATTACACAAATGAATAATTCTTGGATGATACAAATGACAAAACCTCCTTTGTATATATAGGAGTTTGAGGGGTCACAATATAATCAAAGCCGACATAACAATAATAATATAAGGGCACAACAATAAGAATAGTGGGCTTATATGGGGCACAATAATAACAATATGGGGACAATAGGGGAACAACAATAACAATAAGGGCTAGAATGACAATAGTAATAGGGGAATCACTAGTATTATAGGGACCTAACAGACAATCTCTATCAAAGGAAAACCACAATAATTCTAAAAAATAAATGTAGTTAATTATGGAAGATGTGGCGGCTTCAAAATAGGTGCATAGAAAATATCATCAACATATTGAAGAGCATTATTTACCAACCCATTCTCAACCCAAAAATTACATGTTTGTATCACACGCTCTCCATGACATAGAAGCACTTAACTCTCCAATATGTCATCATCGTTGTCACATATTTCTATTATTCTAGTGCATTCTGCAACATGTCTTGCAATAAGACAATTTAACGATTTAAGCATCTTCCAGCGTGAAAATTGACGAGACTATTCATTTCAAAGAAGTGAGCAGAAGAATTAAATTTAATTTTTTCATGTCGATCCAAGCAACTACCGACACAGGTCATAAGAAGATCCCATTCAGTAAGAAAAAGATCTTCATTTCTAATATTGTTCAGAATATTGTGAAAAGACGTTTGTCTCAGATTGTCTCCTTACTGCTTATAAATTGTGTCTCCTTGTTACAAGTTAAAAGAAGATCCAAAATAAGATGGACAAGCACTTCTTTGGAAACAAATTTGGAAAGGAGGATGATGGCAAAATGTAGCCCATTTTCTATTGGTTGTAAGCAAAGAGAGAATACTCACTTGGGATGAGTTATGGAAAAAAGGTATGCAAGGCCTATCCTTTTGCTAGATGTCCCAAAAAAACAAAGAAGACATAGAACACATGATGAACCTCTGTCCATTCATGACTTAGTAGTGGGAAAAAATACTAGGTGTATTTGGAAGAATGGATAGAAATCACCAAAGCATAAAAGAAACAATCCTAATATGGAGTAACAAAAACTTCTCAAGCCCTGTCCTAAACCAGGCATGGGGACTAGCCCTAGGGTTCAACCTCTGGATGGTATGGAAAGAAGGAAACCATAGAATTTTCAAAAACAAAATTTTGCCATACCTTAAACTTGCCTAGCATAGCCTAGCATACCTTAAACTACCATATCCTAGCCTAACATAAAATGGCCTAGCCTAGCCTACCTTGGCCTATCACATCCTTATATATCCTAGCCTAACCTAACCTTCCATAGCCTAGACTAGCATAACCTAGAGTAACCGTGCATAGGTTAGCATAGTCTTTCATAGTCTACCCTAACCTAACCTAGTGTAAATTGGCCTAGCCTAGCCTACATTAGCCTAGTCTAATCTAGCCTACCCTATTCTAACCTAACCCAGCCTTATCTAACCTAGCCCTACCTAACCTAGCTTAGACCACCCTAACATAACCTAGCCTAATTTGGCCTAACCTAACCTACCCTAACCTAACCTACCCTAACCTAGCCTAGCCTAACCTACCCTAACCTAACCTACCCTAACCTAGCCTAGCCTAACTAACCTAGACTAGCCTAGCCTAACATGCATGTCTTAGCATAACATAGCCTAACATAGCCTATCTTAGCATAAGATAGCCTATCCTAACCTAGTCTAGCCTAATCTAGCCTATCCTAGCCTAACCTAATGATAACCTAGTCTAGCCTAATCTAGCCTATCCTAGCCTAACCTAATGATAACCTAATGTTGTTGAGTAGTTGTTGATAACTAGTCTATCAACTCTTTTCTGAGTTCAGTAAATTAAAAAATGAGTTGAAAAAAGGAGTGCTAACGTTATTGTGTGTTTGAAAATAAAATAAGGAAAATACGCTGAAAACGAGAGTAGCAACACATTTCTGTAAAAATGGTCAGTTAAGTGTTTGTTTTTTCCTATACAACACTATAATTTCAGGCACACTTTTCAAACACATCAAAATGAAAATTTAAAAAATGAAAGAGATTTTTCTCCAAAACAAACCTATTTAAAAAACTCTCTCTCGATTTTCTAACAACTAGCATGGTTTTGTGTTATCGAAGGGATCATTGGGCCCTATTTTTTAGGATTTCATGAGGAAAACACTCATGGCAGTTGTTGACTTGGATGCTAACTCACCAAATTTGGCTTGATGATCCTTATCTTCATCCATGACTCTAGCAACAACATGATATCTAGATGTAAATAGGTTTGGAAATTTTCATAAGCATGTACCTAATTGATTTATACTTCTATTATTGGATTACTATAGTTATTTTTGAGTGAAAACCCATTTCAATTATTCTATTGTTTCTATAAGCGAACATTGTAGAAGAAGAAAGGGTTGCTATTTATTTCAGATTTAACATTCTTGTGTATGCTTTAGTAGATTATTAATGAAAACAGCCTTGATAAGCATTTTTGAAAATTCTTGTCTTGTATTTCCACGTCTCTTTTTTCTTTGTTTTATATTTTCTCTTTTGTGAAAAACAGAGTATGATATTTGGATTCATATTTTATACTCCTTTTTCTTAATTTCTCACGAATTAATAATTTTTTTTCATTTAATGCTCACACTAAATTCCTTGACATTCCTCTAAAACATTGAAGTGTCAAAGAAATTATTTCTACTGCTGTTGTGTTTTTCTCATCGAAATTATGTTTCTATAAAACCTAATTTTGTTAGACTCCATGCCCAATGGAGGAACTTTCACATAGCCTAACCAAATTTCAGTCATTTTTCAATAAATATGGCTATATAGCTCAATTGAAAAGATTTTACTAAAGTGAACTTAAGTAATTGAGTGTTTAGGGAGAGCGCTCTCTCTAAATTGAAGGGACAACATTCAACTTCAAAGAGGTTCAAAATTACCCTAGAGGTTTTCCCGCAGTTGAGTTTCCTCTAAAAGATAACATAGTCGACAACATTTCCTTCCCTCTTCCATTAAGTTTTACCAATATATTATTGTTGGAATTTGGCAAAAATAAATTGGAATCTAAAATATTTTTTATCAAATTAATAAAATGAAAGAAAGTTTATACAATAAATTGATATGCAGGAAGACATTAAAATTGCAACTAATTTACCATTCAAATGGTAGGTAAAGGCACCATAGAAAAGGAAGTGATCATTAATCAGCTTAACTTCCCATCTTTTGAAATTGTTTGCTCCCGTGGAGGGCACGATTTCCTACAATTCAGTCAAGGATTCAGCTCCACTTTAGTACCTAATTTCCTCCGGAGTTGTCTATAATGCGAATTTTTGGAGATTCCGGTGACGGAATCCGGCAGAAGAAATGAGTTTAAATCTTGATTTTTAGCAGTTACAATGGTTTTTTAACTGCATATTTGGATTCAGCGCCCTGAAAAACCCCTGGTAGCCATTGATTGTGCAGAAACTACCTATCAAACTTGGGATTCCAATGAATTCATGCCGGATTTTGACCGAAAAAATCCGCCAGAAACACTTTCAAAAAGTCGCGTTATATACTACTGCATTTCCTCCCATGCAATCCAACTTTACTTATTCAAACTCGTTTCAACTGATATAATTATTCTCTTCAACGCATATAATTATTTCCTGCCACTGTCAGTTGGAGGTATCATGCTTTTATAAAATTGTGAGTAATAAATTCTCATGCCTTTCTAAATTTCTAAATTTGCAACGCCTCACTTTATCCATACTTTTTCGGGCCAAAATTATTATCATGTTTTTCTAATTTTATCAGTTATAGATTCTCATTATTTTCTAAATTTGTTTCTCATGCTTTTTTAAATTTGCAACAATTTAACTTATCCATGTTTTTAGCGGCGCCGCTTTTCGAAATTTATTTCTCGCGCTTTTCGGAGTTTGCAACCGTTCAATTTATCCATATTTTTCAGGCTTTGATTATTATAATATTTACTGAAATTTGTTAGTTATAGATCCTCATGCTTTTATAAATTGATTTTGAATTTCATGATTTCTTTTATCCGCTCTCTCCTAAAAAGTGATATAATTTATCACCATCTCATTTATAATTCCTTTTGAATTTAATTAGATCAGTTATAGTATTTTGTCCAATTATTTTAATAAAAATGTGATATCGTACAAATTCCGTTAGTAATTTTTTTTATTGATATTTTCTCCAGAATTTTCATATTTAATTATATATTTTACAATTTATTTAGTGTTTATATTTTTTAATATTTAATATAATACTAAATTATTTTATCTAATTTGTTAGATATTATTATTTATTTATCTATAAAAAAATAAATATGACGTAATATTATTTCAATTCGATTATTTTTTTAATTCAAACTTTATATATAGTATTGATTAATTTAGGATTTTAACTTCAGATATTTAGAACTATGATATAGACGTGTGTGAGATTTGGATTTTCATGTTCACAACTTTCTTAAAAAAAAAAACTATGTCAAGCACATCTACATATAATATGGAATGTTTGGTTTAAAGTATATGGTGATATGTAGAACTTTAATTTAAAAGAGGTAGAAAATATATATATACCTACGAAATTATTTTACCTAATATTTTATTTCTACATTTTTCTCAAAAACTTAATATATTAAGAACATCTACATATAATATGGATGGTTTGGTTTAAAGTATATGCTAAGCTACTAATATGGTAGTTTCCTAGTATAAGTTTTTCTTTTACCTTTTTACTTATAATGTTTCAAAATTGTGAAATGTTAGCATCATGAGAATACGATGTTTGTGGCATTATATGAGGATTGAATGGATTTATAATTTTTATAACTTTATGGCATTTATTTTTTTCCTTTTCAAATTTTCAGTTTTTCTTTAATATATGCATTCATTTTGTTTACAAATTTATAACTAATATGAATGATTTTTTTTAATATATATTTTAGCATAAAATTTTGTAAGTGACACTATTGTGTTGAGATTGTCACCTTTGACAATGATTTATACATTTTTTTATTTGAAGTATGTTATGTTATTTTAAAGTTTTTTTTTTAGGAATACAAAATTTATAATTAAAAATGTGTAATATTCATATTGAGATGCCATTTGTTTATGTAGTTTTGTATATAAAATTTTTATGCCTATGCTAATGTAACTAATGATTATTTGGAGGACTATTTCATGAGTGATAACAATAAACATTTTTTTATAAAACCATTTACTAAAAGAATTCTACCTTTAGCTAAATTGGAGTTTTGCATATTGATGTTCATTTACTTACCATACATTGAAATCAAAACTACTTTTGTGAGATCAATATCAAATCATGGTAGGCTAATCTATGTTCACATTTTTTCCCTTATGAAATATTTTCATTTAAATGTATCCATTGTATTTAGATGGGCTTGGTATCCAAACCTTTGTAACAATTAGCATTCAAGGGAGAAAATTATCTATTGTATTGAGATGGGCTTGGTATCAACACTTTTATAGTGGTTAACATTGAAAGGACAGTATTTTTATGACGGATTAATGCAGGCCTCATCTAAAGAAAAGGATCAAGTTGGACTTAGTAATATTTATCTCTATGTAACCACATAGTAACATGTGAGCCTTTAGTACCTCTAAACTTGTAATTGTATTTGGTTATACTTTTATATAAAAGTAAATGAAAATGGGTTAAAAGATGAAAATGAAATGTAATTATTTTAATAACAATTTTTACAAATTTGAAGTCTTATATGGACCATGAGTACAGAACATTAGGAGGGAAGCCAACATAGGTAATTTTGAATTATACCTTACTAATAAATTATTTTTTTTCAAAAAATGCTCATAAGGCCTAAAATTTTCAACTTTTCCCAAGAAAACATATAATGGTAATATGTGCTGCTAGTTTCCACATTTATGGAATCAGTTTGGATCTAATCAAATTGTCTTCTCTAGAGTATGAGATCAATATTGCAAGAAGGCTCCTGCATTATAACTAGAAGCTTTTAACCTAACATTTATGTCTAATGCTTACAAAGGAAATCCATCAAGAAATATGTGCAAGAATGTAAAGGGGGAGAGAGAATTGTTTGCAAGAAAATGAGAGGAGAAATCGTGTAGAAGATGAGTCAAACAAGTAGGGAAGTGGGAGGGGATACAAGATATCATAGGAGGCTAAAGATCATGGGGGTGTGAGAATAGAGTTGAGATAGATAAATAGGCCAACTAAAATGATGAGTTTTACTTGAAAAAAAGGAATGGCCTTCATGAATCCATCCTACTTTTCTTCGTGATAAATTCCCTCATGCATTTATGTTTTAGCATAGGGGAAAACAACTACAAGAAATATTATAATGTAGTTGAGATTATGGTGGTGTGGAATATGGATCATATTTCATGAAATATAGGAAATTAATGGTTCCTTGTGTACCCTAGCCTAATCTATCTTAAACTATCTTTCCCTAAAATAGCCTAGCCTGACTTAGCCTAGCCTAGCATAACATAGCCTAGCCTAGCATAGCCTAAACTAGCTCAGCCTATCATGACCTATATTGAACTATGCTAGCGTAGCCTTGCATAAAATAACCTAGCCCAACCTAACCTAACATACCTTACATTAACATAAAGTGGCCTAACATAGACTTAACCTACCCTAACCTTTTCTAGACTAGTCATTCCTAGCTTAGCTTATCCTAGAATACCCTAGCATATCATAGTGTGACCTAGCCCAAATTATCCTAGCTTAGAACAGCGTACCTTATCGTACCCTAGCTAATCCTAGATAAAACTAGAGTCTAGCTTAACCTAGCCCAACCCAACATAAACTAGCCTAGCCTAACCTAAACTAGACTATCTTATCATATCCTATCCTCGAATAGCATAGCATAGCCTATTCTATCCTATCCCATCCTAACCCAGCTTAACCTAGCCTAGGTTAGCCTAGCATAAACTAAACCACCATTTCGTATCCTAGGGTAGTGTAGCCTAAAAAATCATATCCTAGCCTTACATCGCATATCCTAGTCTCACTTATCCTAACCTAGCCTAACCTTACATAATCTAACCTATCATACCCTTGCCTAGTGTATCGTAGCATAGCCTAGCTTAAACTAGCCTAGACTAGACTGACCTAGCCTAAACTGGCCTAAACTAGCCTAAACAAGTCTATTATGGCCTAGTGTTTCCTAAATTATGCTAGCCTAGCCTAGCCTAAAATAGCCTAGCCTAACATATCCTTGCCTAAACTATCCTAGTCTAACCTAGCCTAGACTAACCTAGCCTACCTTAGCATATACTAGATTAACTAAACTCATCTATCATAGTCTAAACTCCCCTAGGTTAGCCTAGTCTAAACTACCCTAGCCTAGCCTAACCTAGCCTATCCTAAACTATCTTAGCCTAGTCATTCATATCCTAATTGAACCTAGCCATGCTTAGCCTTACCTAAGCTACCCTATATGTTATTCCATAGCTTAGCTTACCAAAGCATAAACTAGCTTATCCTACCGTATCCTACCTTAACCTATCCTAGACTATTCTAATGTAATCAAGCTTAGCGTAGTGTATCTTAAACTAGCTTGGTGTAGCCTATCATACCCTAAACTATCCTATCCTATCCTAACATAAAATAGTCTAGGCTAGCCTACCTTAGCCTAGCCTAGCCTTACATAGCTTACCCTAATGTAGCCTAGCCTAGCCTTGCATAGCCTAGAGTAACCTAGCACAGCCCATAGTGACCTTTCATAGCCTAGCATAGTCTTTCATAGCCAAGCACAACCTAGCATAGTGTAGCAAATCCTAGACTAGCCTACCATAGTCTTGCATACCATATCCTAGCTTAGTAGAGCATATCCAAGCCTAGACTAGCATAGCATAGTCTTGCATAGCGTAGCCTAGCCTAAATTGCGCTAGCTTAGCCTAGCCTAACATGTCCTAGCCTACACTACCCTACCCTAGTCTAGCCTATTCTAACCTCACCTAGCTTTACCTAACACATCCTAGACCATCCTAACCTAACCTAACCTAACCTGGCCTAGCCTAGCCTAACCTAACCTAACATAGCCTACCTTAGCCTAGCCTAGCCTAATGTAACCTAAGATACCCTGACATTTCCTTGCCTAACATAACTTGAACTATTTTACCCTAGCCTAGCACAACATAACCTAGCCAAAGCTAGCCTAGCCTACCCTATCCTAGTCTAACCTAACCTAACCTCACCTAGCCTAAGCTACCCTAAACTAACCTAACATAACCTAAACTAATATAGCCTAACCTAGCCTTACCCAGGCTAGCCTAACCTAACATAACATAACCTAACCTAGCCTAGCCCAGTCTAACCTAACCTAGCCTAGCCTAGCATTTATGGGCCTCGCCTTGCTTAACATAGCCTAGCCTAACCTACCCTAGCGTAACCTGGCATTGCCTGGCATAGATTAGCCTAGTCTAGGCTAAACTAGTCTAGCCTAGCCTTACCTAACATAACCTAGGCTAGCCTAGCCTAGCCTAAGCTATCTTATCCTAATCTATCCTAGCCTATCCTACATTAACCCAACCTATCCTAGCCTACCTTAGCATAGCCTAACCTAGCCTATTGTATCATAGCCTAGCCTAGCCTAGCTTAGCCTACCAGAATGCAACATAGCCTAGCCTAACCTTTCCTAGGCTATCTTAACCTAGCTTAACCTAAAGTAGGCTAGCCTAACCTAACCTTGCCTAACCGAGCCTAGCGTAAGCTAACCTAACCTAGCCTATCTTAGCCTAGCATAACCTATGTTAGCCTAATCTATCTTAGTTTATCCTGGCTTAACCTAACCGAGACAAACATAACCTAGCCTAATCTAGCATAGCCTAGCCTGAAAAACCTAGCCTGTCTAACCTAACCTATACTAGCTAGACTTAACCTACTCTACCTAGCTTATCAAGCCTACCTAAGTTAATCCATCCTAGCCTACCTATCTTGACCTAGACTAAAATAACCTAAGCTATCCTAACCTAGCCTAACCTAGCCTAGCCTAACGTAGCCTACCTTACCTAAGCTAGCCTAAACTAACCTTTCCTAGCCTAGCCTAGCCTAACCTAGGCTAACCTATCCTAACCTAGCATAGGCTAGCCTAACCTAGCCTAACTTAGCCTAACATAGCCTATCATAACCTAGCATACCTATCCTACCTAGCCTACCTAACTTACCTAGCCTACCCTAGCCTATCATCACCTACCTACCCTAGCCTACCTTATCCTACCCTATCCCAGACTACCTAGCCTACCCTATCCCATACTACCTTATCCTACCCTAGCCTACCCTAGCTTAACATAACCTAGTGTAGCTTAGCCTAGCCTATCCTAGCCTAGCCTAGCCTATCTTATCCTAGCCTAGCCTATCATAGGCTAGCTGAGGCTATCGTAACCTAGCCTAGGTTATTCTATCCTAGCATAACCTTTCCTACCCTAGCCTAGAGTAGCCTATGCTAACATAGCCTAACCTAAACAAGCATAACCTAGTCTAGTCCAAACTAACCTAGCGTAACATAACCTAATGCAGCCTAGCCTAACCCAGCTTCACGTAGCATTTGCTAGTCTAGCCTAGACTACCTTATCCTAGCCTTGCCTAGCCTATGATAGGGTAACCTAAACTAGGGTAGCCTATTCCGGCCTCGCCTTTCCTTGCCTAACCTAGGATAATTGAGCTTCAGGTCGCCTAGCATGGGGTAGCCTAATCGGGGGTAGCCTAGCCTAGCCTAGCCGAAACTAGCCTAGCCTAGCCTAATCTAACTTAGCCTAGACCTATGTAGCTAGCCTAACTTATCCTAGCCTAGCCTAACATATCCTATCCTAACCTAGTCCAACCCAACCTAACCTAACCTAACCTAACCTAACATAGACTAGCCTAGCCTAAGCTAACCCACCCTAGCCTTCTGTAGCCAAGCCTATCCTAACCTATCCTATCCTAGTGTAACCTAGCCTAGCCAAATGTAACCTAGCATAGCGTAACATAACCTAACCTAGCATAAATTGAAATCTTTATAGTTCAATTTATCCATTGTGTTTAGATGGGCTTGGTATCCAAAATTTTGTAGAAATTGGCATTCAAGAGAGAAAATTATCTATTGTACTGAGATGGGCTTGGTATCCATACTTTTGTATTGGTTAAAATTGAAAGGAGAATTCTTTTTTATGATGGATTAATGTGAACCTCATCTCAAGAAAATAATCAAAATGGATTTTGAAATATTTATCTCTATGTAAGAACATTATAACATGTGATCCTTTAGTCCCCACTAATATTGTAATTGTATTCAATTATGCATGTATAGAAAAGTATATGCAAAAGGGTTGAAATATGCAAATAAATTATACTTATTTTAATAACCTAGCATATCCTAAATTATCCCAGCCTAGCCTTGTATACCCTAATTGATCCTAACCAGTCCTAACCTTACGTAAACTAGCCTACTCTATCCTTCCATATCTCAGCCTTAGTTAGCTTAGCCAAGCCTTACCTTACTTAGCCTAACATAGCCTCGTTTAACATATCTAGACTATTCTAATGTAACCTAGCCTAGTCGAGCATAGCTTAAACTTGCCTAGCATAGCCTAGCATACCATAAACTACCCTATCCTAGCCTAACATAAAATAGCCTAGCCTAGCCTACCTTGGCCTATCCTATCCTTACATATCCTAGCCTAACCTAGCCTTCCATAGCCTAGACTAGCATAACCTAGAGTAACCTTGCATATCCTAGCATAGTCTTGCATAGTCTACCCTAATCTAACCTAGTGTAAATTGGCCTAGCCTAGCCTACATTAGCCTAGTCTAGTCTAGCCTACCCTATTCTAACCTAACCTAGCCTTATCTAACCTAGCCCTACCTAACCTAGCCTAGACCACCCTAACACAACCTAGCCTAATCTAGCCTAGCCTAGCCTAACCTACCCTAACCTAGCCTAGCCTAACCTAACCTAAACTAGCCTAGCCTAGGCTAACATAGCCTAACATGCATGTCTTAGCACAACATAGCCTAACATAGCCTATCTTAGCATAAGACAGCATATCCTAACCTAGTCTAGCCTAATCTAGCCTATCCTATCCTAACCTAATGATAACCTAGCCTAACCTAGACTAACCTAGCCTAGCCTATACTAGCCTAGCCTACGCTAGCATAACCTAGCCTAGAATAACCTAACCTATCCTACTCTAGCCTAACATAACCTAACCTAACCTAACCTAACCTAGCCTAGGCTAGCTTCCTCTCACCTAATCTATCTTACCATTACCTAACCTAACCTTACCTACCCTACCATAGCCTACCCTAGACTAACCTAACATAACCTACCTTAGCCTAGGTTATTATAACCTAACCTAGCCTAGTCTATCCTACACAAACCTAGCCTTAGCTAGCCTACTCTAGTAGAGACTAACCTAGCTTACCATAACCTATCCTAGCCTACCTAGCCTAGCCTAGCATTGTCTAGTATAGCTTAGCCTAGGTTATCCTAACCTAGCTTAACTTAAACTAGCCTAGCGTAAGCTAACCTAGTCCAAAGCAACCTAGCTTAGCTTAACGTTGTCTAGGATAACCTAGCCTAGCATAACCTAACCTAGCCTAACCTACATTAGACTAATATATCCTCATTTAGCCTAGCCTTTCTTACCCTAACCTCACTAGCCTACCAAACCTATCCTAACCTAACCTAACGTAGTCTACCTAGCATACCTAGTTTCCTTAACTTAACCTAACCAAGCCTACCTAGCCTGCGAGACCTACCTAGCCTACCTAACCTAGGTTATCCTAGCATAACTTGACATAACCTTGCCTAACCTAGTCTAGGCTACCTACCCTATCCTAGTGTAGCATAGTGTAGTCTAGTCTAGCCTAGCCTAAGTTATCCTAACCTAGCTTAACCTAAACTAGCCCAGCCTAACCTAACCTAGCCCAGACTAACCTAGCCTAGCCTAGCCTAACCTATGTTAGCCTAATATATCCTAGTTTAGCCTAGCCTAGCTAGCCTATCCTAGCCTATACTTGCTTAGCCTTACCTACCTATTCTACGTTACCTAACCTAACATAACCTAACATAGTTTACCTAACATATGTAGTCTACCTAACTTAACCTAACAAAGCCTACCTATCCTAACTTATCGTAACATAACCTAACCTAACCTAGCTTAACCTAGCGTAGCCTGGCCTACCTTACGTAGCCTAGCCTATCGTAACCTAACATAGCCTAACCTAGCCTAGCTTAGCCTAACCTCCCCTAATCTAGCCTAGCCTAGCAGAGCCTAATATAACCTATCCTACCTCGCCAACCTAACCTACCTAACCTACCTAGCCTATCCTAACCTGGTATATCCTTCCTAACTTAGTTTAGCCTAGCCTACCTAACCTACCATATCCTACCATTGCCTAACCTAACCTAGCCTAATCTAGCCTAACCTAGCCTAACCTAGTCGAACTTAGGCTATCCTAGCCTAGCCTAACATAGCTTACCGTAGCTTAGCCTACCATAGCCTAACCTAAACTAACATAACCTGAACTAGCCTAACCTAGCTTAGCCCAACTTAACCTAGACTAACATAACCTAAACTAGCTTAGCGTAACCTACCCTAACCTATCCTAGCATTGCTTAGCCTAGTCTAGCCTTACCTAGCCTAGGGTAGCATAGCCTCAGGTAGCCTAGCCTAGCCTAGTCATGCCTAGTGTAGCTTAACTCAGCCTAGCCTTACATATCTAATGTAACCTCGCTTAGCCTAGCCTAGCCTACCCTAACCTAGTCAACCCTAACCTAACCTAGCCTAACCTAACCTAACCTAGCCTAGTCTAGCTTAGCCTACCCTATCCTATCATAGCCTAGCCTAAGCTAGCCTACCTAACTTAAGCTAACAAAGCATACCTAGCCTTCTTGACTCACGAGACTAACCAAGCCTACCTAACCTAACTCATCCTGACATAACCTAGCCTAGCCTAGCATAGACTAGCCTGACTGAGCCTAGCCTAGCCTACCTTAGTTTCCCATAACCCAACCTAATCTAGCCTTGCCTACCTAACCTACCTAGCCTATGAAACCTACCTAGGTTATCCTAACCTAGTCTATCCTACTTAGCCTATCCTAACCTAGCCTACCTAACCTAACCCTACTTACCCTAGCCTAATCGAGCCTTACCTAGTTGAATCTCAGTTATCCAAGTCTAGCCTAACCTAGCTTACCCTAACCTAGTGTACCCTAGCCTAAGTTAGCATAGCCTAAACTAGCCTAACCTAGCCTAGTCAAACCTAACTTTGTCTAGCCTAACATAATGTAACCTGGCCTAGTGTAACCTAGCGTAACCTAGCCTAGCATAGCATAACCTTGCCTAAGCTAGCCTAGCCTAGCCTATGGTAGCCTAGCCTTGACATGCAGACTTAAATTTGACCTTGAAGTGGATTACATATAGGAATGGACAACCACACAGTTATTTTGAAAAGCATCTTTCTCTCTCGATGTGATAGTTTTCGAGGTGAGATGACACAATCCCTATGGCAGGTGCAATTATTTCTACTCTAACTCCGTTATGTGTAGAACCAAATTCTATGATCAAAAACTTTGTCAGCAATCTTGCAATGGAATACAGATGCAAGTAGTTGGCAAGAATCTTGGAGAAATTTTACTTAGTGTTGTACACACCGCAGCACGGGGATGCACCATGGAGTTTACCTCTTCCATTTTCCACTCCTCATTCAGTCTTTTCATGCAAAATTCCCTTCTTGCACCATGACATCCATTTGTGAGGAAATCGACACATCGGGGTAGGCACAGGGAGGTATGAGCTAGTCATTTTATTGTTCCAGGCAACCATTGAGCAAGTGTGATTGTAATGATCTCATTTTCACCTGTCGAACATACGATTCATCTGCACTTCTCTACAGTGAGAACCAGGGATTCCAAAGTGAAGCATCACAGAATGAAAGATCGCACAAAACATAAAGGAGGAAATGTTAGAAATAATTTCAGATTTGGTATATATATAGATAGAGTTCCATTTTTCAAGTCATAATCATAACAGTTCAGTTCATCCTAACAGTTCTCTTTGTCCATGCTTATAGTTCAGTTCATCCTAACGGTTCTCGTTGTCCATACATTTTGAGCACCGTCCATGACAAGTTATCGTGCTTTTTTCCAACAAACTCGGTGAGAGGTTCTTTTGAAAGTTAATATTCTAATATTTTTCTAAATTGGTTTTGAATTTAATATTTTATTTTTGGTGTTTTTTTGGAAAAATATATGAATTATCACTTATTAATTAGAACAGTTTTTAATTTTTTTTTTTAAGAATATGATATAACATCGATTGATTTAAAATTTAAATTTTTTAACTTTGATCTTATTTAAATATAAGTGTGAATTATATAAGACTTTAAACATTAGAAATTTGAGATTAAGATTGATATATGTTAAATTTTGATGTAGAGATAGATATTTATTCACAGTTATTTTCACTTGATGGTATAGTGATATAGACTTTCATGTTAGTACTTTTCACAAAATCAAATTGTAATAATAGCATCTAGATGTAACAATTATAATTTGGCTTAAAAACAATGATGAACTACTAATATAAAATTGTCTATGTTTTTTTTTTGAGTTATATAGTTTTAAATTTTGAGACGTTAA
Organism: Pinus taeda; assembly: GCA_000404065.3. Classification (NCBI taxonomy): domain Eukaryota; kingdom Viridiplantae; phylum Streptophyta; class Pinopsida; order Pinales; family Pinaceae; genus Pinus; species Pinus taeda. Next base: position 34,856 of record APFE031534553.1, on the reverse strand, counting down.
TTTTTAACCGTGAAAATGTTTGTTATACAAAATTTTAGTATATTTATGTCTATTATTAGTTTATGGGATAATATTTTTCTTTTTTAAATTTGGGTAATTTTTTTAAATATAGATATCGCATTTTTCTATTTAAATTACAAATAAAATCTTATAACTAACATAAATGTATATGCATTATTATAAAAAATATACAAGTCTCCTAGGTTTATATAATTTTTATAATAAAATATCCTCACTAGTACTAATGTGTTGTTTTTATCCACTACCACAAAGATTTATAGATTTTCTTTAAAATATATCCTAGTATTTTTAGTTTTTTTGTGTCATGACCATATAACATAATATTCAAATTTCTAATTAAATAATTGTAATTTCCATGTATTGAGATGTGAATTGTTTATGTAGTTGGGTATATAAAGATTTTGTGTCCATGCTAATGTAAATAATGGTTATATTAATGACTATTTACTCAGTGATGACACTAAACATTATTTTTATTAAGTCATTACTACTATAGCACATGTGTGTTAGTTTTAAATTTCACTTAAAAAATTTCTACCTTTAACTAAATTGGTGTGACTTGCAAATTGATATTGATTTACTTGCCATTCATTGAATACAAAATTAATTTTCTTAAATGAATATGAAATTATGATATATTACTTTAAATAAGTTACGTTTCTTTCCCTTAGGAAATCATTGTAGGTAACTTTATTCTTTGTATTCATATTGACCCCTTATCTAGACTTTTGTAGTCTAAATCCATGTCTCGCCTTAACAAAAATAGAAAAAATGTGGAATGATCTCGTGACCACTAGATAGATATAATAGTGAGTATGAAAATTATGCATAATGTGGAGAATGGTTGATAGGCCCTACTTTATATTGATATAATAGTGCCACAAGATACAAGACATGGATGCGACATAGTACATGGTGAGCCTAGTATAACCACATTAAAAAAAAGTGGTTGAAAACACTCATACGCGTATATCAACTACATTACTTATGTAATATAAATATAAGTAATTAAAATTATTTATAATAGTATTATTTAAAAAAAAATACAAATAAAACAAAAAATTGTCAATGTTAACATTATCATAAATATTAATAAATAATAACCTGATCGGGATGTGGGCTGCTAGTTGGGATAGTCTAGGTGCAGTCATGTATTTTACTGGGGCTCTTAATACTGTCATCCCCCACATGCTCAAGGCTAGGGATGTAGTGACCCTTGGCATGAATGCATGTTGGGGAAGTGGGAAAGGTGGCGGGACTGGAGGTAAGGTAGGGTATACTAGCGGGAGAGGTAATTCAATGTTCAATGTGATAAAGAAAGCTTGTGGCGAAGGGTGGCATTACAATGCGATGGGAGGATGCCGGAATAGGGAGAACCAAGGCCGACAATGGACACTTGCAGACTTCGAGTATGTAATTTGGATTTGCTTCAACATTGCAATTATGTTTTGGTTGGGAATTTTCTGGGGTGAAAGGAGGGGAACTAATAAGAAAATTTGGGGAATAGAAAACTGTTGGTGGCAATGGGGAAGGCAATTTGTTGCCATTGCCTAGTTTTGCATCGATACCTTCTATCAAATGGATAAAACCCATGATTGCTAGGGGGGAATCACTTTCTTTGAGGCTGGGAAGATTTGCACTTTGTAAATAAGGTTAGGGGGAAGCCTAATAGTGGCACTAAAATGCATGAGGGGGACAGGCTCATAGAGAGGAGAAAGGGGAATCCACTAGTAGGGGGCTTGGGGCATAGCCACGGCCGCAGCTCACAAAGAAACCACTTGGGTAGTTGGAAACCTTACTGGAATTATGCCAAGGCCATAAATCTTGAGTGGGAACCCAGTTGGGGGAAATGAGAGGAAAAGCCACTTATCCTTGGCCCAAGGGGGGCAAGGAACATGAATTATCACAGCCATGTTGCTAGAATTAAGGAGGGTCTGTGGGCTCGGCTTGGGCCTCGAACGAATGACCTATTTGCAAACACTAGTAGGGGGGGAAGGGAAAAGAGGTGGTCCAAGGGGCATGGGACAAGGGCCTCCACTTTGGGCATTGCAGGCTTCGGCCCACCCCAACATGATTATGTTAGAATTAGTAGAGAGAATAATAATGAACTAGCCAAGTAGTGTATTATAAACATTCTGTGTTTTATTCTAACTTTCTCTAGGTGGACCCTTAGTTTTCTGGTAAGAAGGTCATGGATTGTGCTGCGAGAGGTCATGGGCATGGGAGGAGAGGCTTGAGACCTAGGAATTATAAGCGGTTGAGCACATCAGAGCCACACAAGGGCCAAAAATAAGTAGAAAACCTCATCACTAAAACAGTAGAGGTTTACCAAGAGGGGACAGATGCTCGAATCTGAAAATTGTTTGAAGAATGGGAAGAGGAGGTGAAACAAGGAAGTGAGACAGAGGAAGAGATGGATAAATAGAGGACTCTTGTCTTGGATCCTAGTAACACCTGGGGGATAATCACACAGTTTAAGCAAACATTGTACTTATATTGGTTAATGAAGAGTTTATTAAGTAAGGTGAGGGAGAAGATATTCGTGGGTATGGCAGTGACACTAAAGGGAATGTCGAACTATAAGAAGGATATGGAGAAAATTCTCTTCCATTTGCATAAATAGGATATTAGGCTGGACATGATCGACTCCCATATCCCTTGAATACTGGAGCTATATGATATTGCAGGGGTGTACCCCGAGGATCCAACACCTGTCGCATCTACCTCAAAGTATCAAAAGGATTAGACTCATGCCCATGCATAATTTTTGTCTTATGTAGTTAGCTTTTGAATTCCATGTTGCAAATATCAGTTTTTACACTTATGTAGTGTCTAGACATGAGACAGAGACATATATATCATCGCTGGAAAGACTAAAGATGTATTGTTTTTGGATGGCTTACGACGCTGACCAATGGATAACAGACTTGGTTTCCCTTTGCGGCAAGTTGAGGCCACCTCGTTAATCTGTTTGGTATAAACTTGTTTATTTTATAATAGAAAATGAAACGGACCTCCCAAGCTTAACAAAAAAAAATAATAATAAATAATACGTTTAAATAATCATAAATAATATACTCAATTAATCTAAATTAAAATAATTTAAAGTAATAATAATAATAATAATAATACATTATTCATAATTAAATTAAATTGAAATAAATTAAAATATTTTATAATATTGTTAAAACTTAATATTATAATGTTAATATAAATATTTATAATAAATACTAAATATAAAAAAATTATATTTACTGGGGGAGTATTATATTTTAAAATATATTAATATATTATATATTTATTAATATTAGTATTAGTATTACACGATACAATCAACAAATATTTAAAATAATAATAATAATAATTAAATTACATAATTTCTATGTGTATTTTTTGTATTACTAATTTTTTATTACAATTGTTTAGTTTGTTGTTAAAAATTATAATACTAATAATTATACTACTAAATTAAAATAACAAGTTATTTGTATATAACTTAAGAATTAATATTATAAAGCCCATAGATAATACTATACCCTACAATTATTAATCTTTTGATTAGTAAAGAAAACCAATCAATATGATCACCTTTTGATTAATAAATGCAACACAACAATATTATCACCGATTTCCATATTCATGAATAAGCACCATTGAGAAACAATGGTTAACGATGATTCATTTTTTCTTTTTGTGATAATCTTTGTCACAACGTGATATTAGATCATTAATTCCCATGATTTCAAATCCAACTATTTAACATTACACCCCATGACTAATATTATAAATGCAGTGAAGAATATTTGAACATACTACTAAGAAAAATTACATTAATAAAACCAATTGATAAGTAAAGAAGACCAATTAGCACAATAATTCAAATGAAGTATAAATGAAAGGGAAAAATATTAAAGTTGATGGTTACATAATATAAACCCATGTATACGCCCAACAAGGTAAATATTAAAAACCAAAACATATTATAAACCAAAATGCATTAAATCATACAACCAATATAATCGAGTGTATCACGAACACAGTAAAAAACATTGAATACTAAAAACTATCAAACAATTCAAATTCAAAGACAATTGACAAACAATTGTGCACATGGCAACAACAATGACAATAATATGGAAACTTGGGACATTTAAACCGAGCAAAGGAATATTTTATTGAGGTATAATATTTAGAGATCTATTTAGGGTCTCGTAACATCAATAATTTCTACAAGAAAAATAAAATTTAAGTACTCAACCAGAAATTATTTAATGCTAGTCTCTTCCAAAACAGAGCCACACTGATGACAAAAGTAGTACCAACTTAAATCAACAGGATAACACTCATGATGCTTCAAGCTTTCCAACCCACCCCTTCTTGCATTCCCTCTAGATTCTCTTTGGTGAAAATGATACAAGGTTTCGACATTTGAATTCATTACATGGAAGACACGAATTTGATGATGAATAAAACAAGGATGGAAGCCATGTTTTCTATCTAGCCTTTTTTGAATATAGGTAAGAAAATTTGTCTTTTTTCACAATATATTTTATCACTTTAATGTAATAGATGCCATCATTTTTCTCCATATCTGCATTTCAATGAAAAAAATATACAATTAAAATTAGTACCCAAACACAAAAATAAACAAATATAGCCAAAAAAAAGTTACTAGACATAAATCGAATAGAATTCAAAACAAGGAGAAAAGAACACAGAAATAGGTAAAATTGAGCCAATGAAAGAACAAAAGGACCACCAAAAAATTAATTACCCGTTCAGTTTATTCCAACTGGTCAATTTACTCACTTTACCAATCCACAAATCTACTCAAATGATCAAAAAGAAGAAAAATAAATTTATCAATTTGCATACAAATAATTTCAACAAACAATAACAATTATATAGAACTATTCATCTTTTTCTCAAGTACAAGCTAGAACACTAAATTTTATTCAAGATAAATACCTCAGACATGATATCGAATTCAATCGTTCTGCCTCTTTCTTTCTAAGAGTATGTTGTGGTCACCAACAACCCCCCTCTTTTGTTTGATATTAGCAATAACACGAAGTAAATAGGGGACCCTTAGTAAAAAATTCAAACAAACATCTCCATGAACATTTCTGTTTTTCCTTAGAATTTTATCACAGCAAAGAAAAGAAAACGTTTTCTTTTATGGTCATAACAAACTACGAAGGAACGATGCGAAATTCATCGCATCGCATTCACCATAAGCGCCCTTAAATAAAAAGCTTAAGAAATCTCCGACGGCCGATGTGCGACATCGCATATCGCAACATCGCGTAAAGCGGCACACAATAACACAAATCTGCGATCTGCGATCTGCGATGAGCGCAATATCGCGATACCATAATACTAAAACGCAAATCCACGAATCTACGATCTGTGATCTGCGATGAGCGCGAATTTTTCTCGGCACAGTATTCAAGGAAAGCTACCCATTAATCAGAATTAAGCGCGCGCCTGTAAAAAGGAAATTAATGATTGTACGAATGGCGGCTTTTCGTTTTTCGAAGAGTCAGTTCACTTTGAATGTCATGATTATACACACGCAAGATCTGAAGCTTTCATGTCAATATTTATTTCCATTTACTCTTTTCCTTTATGCAAACTATAAAACAGGGAATAACATGGAGCAATTTTGCAGGGAACATCTAAGGAAAAGGGGAAAGCGCCAATGCTCGGAGAACACAGAAGAGATCTCTTCAGAAACGGGTGCCACATACGATAGCACTACAGATTCTAGAGTATCACTCAACAGATGTTAATGACCGATAGGTCATCTGAAGCTCAGAATCAAATGCGCACAAAAGCAGCATGATTACTGAAAGACCTGAAACTTACACACTAGAAAAGCCCGCCACGAAGAACGGAGGCAGTTTTCAATCCATAAAATTGCTCAGAAAGTAAAGTCTTATAACTCAACAAGTCATCCGCAAAGACAGAAAACGAAATAGCAAAAGCAGAACCAGTCTGAGGGAAATTTGAGTTATTACCAAGTATACATCAAGTCAGCAGGAGATTCTCTAAAATATCTTATAGTTTACCAAAAAGTTGTGCCAACTCTTGTTACTTCTATTTTTATAGCACACACGAAAGGGAAAGGCAACCAACCGACTCTTCTCAGACGAATGCTTCACACTTACAACACTAAGGAGCAAATACAGAAATAGTTCAAAGTCATATTTAATTTTAGAAATAATTTGCTTTATCAGAGGGACGGTCATTTGAAAACTGGATCCTTAATTTATGTAATCGAGTTAATTAGCTAGCAGTATTTAAACCCTTCTCAGGCATTTAGAGAAGGGTCCGGAGATTTGTCAAAAACTCGTCCTCAGAACATGCTTTTTTGCGCCCTCGGAGGTGGTTTTGATGAATGGATGGATCAAGGCTTATTAATGTTTGCATTTGATATCTGCTACTGATGTTGCACTTCTGTACTCTTAGTAGATGTTAGAGCAAGGAGAGATAAATCATTGTTGCCCCAAGCTTATGAGTGGAATCAGTCATAAATGGTACTTTTATCTCTTGACTATTCCTGCTTATGTTCTTTAAGTGATTTATAGTTTTAGTTGTTTATATGTCATTATATGAATGTATGGGTTATCATTTGGCACTTTTGTACGGTGGAGTCATATTGTTTGTATCTGACATATGAATAACTTATTATGCGATATGTTGTTCACAACTATTTTGCCTAACTTCTTATGCAAAATAGTTTATCTTTAATGATTTCTATTCTTATGATAGCTGAATGATCTTTATTACCAATTATTATTCGAAATATTTTTAGATCGCATAATAGAAGATATACACCCCGGCTTAGTGTAGATTAGATGTGTTGTTTCTCACTAGATTACAATAGCACAGAGTTAGTTTAAAGAGTCTGAATTAGATTAGCTTTAAATTCCTCTTAGATCAGCATAGTTCAAACTCTACACACACACACACACACCCAAGGTCGGGAAACTGGTCCCGTCATCCCTAGTCAGACCCGCTATACCAAACGGATAAGGAGCTTCCAACCAAGGTCCGGACTGGGTGGGTATCCCCCTTGTCGTCGACCCGATTTTCGGGGCTTCAACAGAGTAACATATGCACTGTCCCACATTTTAGCATAACATTGAAAAGAAAAAGACAGATGAATTTGCAAACCGTCGATCAATTTCACTCTTGATATAGCTATAAATGTCAAACCCTACCTCTATCTATGTCCAATATATATAATGGTTCATTTCAAAGCCATATGTCTAAGCTTTCCCCTAACAACATGTGAATTCGACATGACGTTTTGATAGTCACTATCAATAGGAGCACTACAATACTACTCACAAATAACTATAGCGAATTGTTGAAGTTGTGGTGGCTTCACGAGGTGCACATAAAATATCTCCAGCATGTCCAAGAGTACCATTAACCAACCTAGCCTAAACCCAAATAATTACACGTTAGCATCACGCATTCCACGCATACAAATAATTGCAACAAACAATAACAATTATATAGAGCTATTCATCTTTTTCTCAAGTACAAATAAGAACACTAAATTTTATTCAAGATAAATACCTCAGACATGATATCAAATTCAATCGCTCTGCCTCTTTCTTTCTAAGAGTAACATATGCACTATCCCACATTTTAGCATAACGTTAAAAAGGAAAAGATGGGTGAATCTGCAAACCACCTATCAATTTCACTCTTGATATAGCTATAAATGTCAAACCCTACCTCTATCTATGTCCAATATATATAATGGTTCATTTCAAAGCCATATGTCTAAGGTTTCCCCTAACAACATGTGAAATCGGCATGACATTTTGACAATCACTATCAGGAGGACTACAATACTACTCACAAATAACTATAGTGAATTATTGAAGTTGTGGTGGCTTCAAACCAAGTGCATAGAAAATATATCTAGCGTGTCCAAGAGTACCATTAACCAACCTAGCCTGAACCCAAATAATTACACTTTAGCATCACACACTCCACGCGACATAGAATCACTTCATGCTCCAACTTTCCATCATCATTGTCACTGATTTCTATTCTTCTAGTGCATTCTACAACACATCTTACAATAAGACAATTTAATAATTTAAGCATCTTCTAGTTGTGAAAATGGATGAGACTATTGATTGCAAACAAGTGAACCAAAAAGTCAAATATGTTTTTTTCATGTCGATCCAAGCAACTATCAACACAGGTAATAAGAAAATCCAAGTCAGTAAGAAAATGCTCTTCGTTTCAAATATTTTTAAAACGATTATGAAAATATGCATGTCTTGGTTTGTCTCCTCACTGTCTACAAATTTTGTCAAAAGTCACAACAATGTTGAATATTTCCTACAAAAATTTACCAGTTCTTCTACATCCATAAAAAGGTTTATCCTTAATAGAAGAAAGCTTCAGAAGGTCACCAATAAGAATGATAAATCTCGCACCAAAATGATAATCCTTTTTTCAGGAAAGGCTTCTCGCATAAGAGAATCAATCTGTATGAATAGCCTTTGAATGATAAAGCTCATGGCATTAATCAAGATATGTTAAATATGTCTTATTTCTTCTTGAAATAATTCCAAAGCCTAACCAGAAAATAGTTTCATATCTTTTATAGGAATCTTGAAAGCATAATGTATTATTTTTGCACATATGTTGAAAGCAACTATACTAGTTCGAGCAAGCAATAACAATGGAATTTTAGTATCCGTTGTTGAGGAAGAAAAAGAATGATAAATAGATTCAATGAGAGAAGACTTACCAACTATAGTAGTACCTTGAATAATCATTCCTAAATCATCCTAAATTACACCATTAACAAAGTGTTGGAAAACAATTCAAAAGCAGCCAGTTGCTTCTCAGATAGAGAGGAAGGCGTCAAAGATGTCTTCCTAACCAGGATACCATTGAAAACACCTTCATACTATGAATAGTTTAAACAATGGATCCCACGCTACAAAAAAATATTTGACACCATTGTTTCCTACCAATTATAATGAATATCAAATTCCCTTCTACCAATATTTTCAAACTCTGAAATGCTTACATTGCTAGGAGGAACTATCCAAGAAAAATCCTACTACCCTTCCAAATATTTGTCAACATTTTCTTCATACATAATGGGCTCAACATATTATTCATTACATCCATGTGGAGCAGGAACTCAATCAACATGCCATTCATGATATCTCAAATTCCTTCAATTCTCAATGATAATTTCAAATGAAATCTCGATATCTGACGCAATGTCATGAAATGGATTATATAAAAATAAATCTCTCTAGTAAAATATTTCAAACTCTTCTAACCCATCATTAGGAACAACATAAAATCACAACCAAACATGAACTATAGAATTACTTTGTAATGGCCTCCATGGATCCTGCCTACATTGGTATCAAAACTCCACAATCATGTTGTTTTCATCAAGCACAAATGTTCCAAAAAGGAAAGTCAGCTTTGATATGTGGGAATGAAATTGTTTCCACATGGAACCTAACTAGAATGGATTGATATATTTTCATACACTTTCTTTCCAACCTTCCAACAGAAACAATTGCGACTACAGATAATAAGAGGAAGTTTTAATAACAAATGATAGGATTCTTGAGATCTAATTTCATTGTCAACAAGATTTTCAACAAGTAACCTTCTATATGTAGATGACATAGGAGCCTTATCCCCACTCCCACCAGCACTAGCCAAGTTATAGGAACTATACAAACACTAGCCAGGTATAGAAATTTTGGGAAATGTTAAGCAGTTTAAGCCAAAATTTAGTGCAAACTAGATCATACAACCCTAAATATATCTGTTTCATTCAATAAATGTCAAAAGCACTCAAAATGAAATTCTTCTAAGTCGAGTGCACAAAAAGAATCATGAATTTCACTCTCAGTGTACATCAAGGGTTCTTTAGTAGTAGGATTATGATTTGTAGGTTTCGGGACCAACATTGGAACCCTTTTTTACTTAATCATTATAGGAAATTGAGGTACGGCACAAAGTATAAATACCTTGTACTAACATGAAGTTGTAGGAGTTGAGGAGGATGGGCCCTCAGTTGACCTAGATGATGGTTAGCGGATATTTATGACCTCATAAAATGATTGGGAGGAAAAAAAAAATAGCGTTTTAACCCTTTTGGTTGATCACAAAAATGAATTAAATTATGCGTGCGAATAACAAGAGGACGATGTAATAAATGGATGATTTGCAAGGTGACGTGACATGTTGAGCAGGAAAGATGAAATGGAAAACAATATTTATGGACTTTCTCATTTTTTGGGCTCTCCTAATAGGTGAAAATGTCAGCTTCTATAAGAAATAAGTTGTTTCAAGAAACATATCATCACTTTCCCACCCCTCGCTTGTGGTTTTTAAAAAATAGGGTGAGGGTGGTACATTAAATATCGATTGTTCATAGCATTATTGATGGTTTTGCAAATCAACTTTGGGTTACTCCTCTTAACTCTTAAAACTTATGCAGCTTTCTCCATTGCAATTGCATGTGATTTTACTACTAATGAATGTTGAACAATCCTCCTTCGGAGTTACATGGTGGTTAATCATTTGCTTTGATTTTTATGAGCCAATATACACATTCATTATCTCCCAAGTTTGAAAAGCTTGAGGTTTTTAATAAAAATAAGAAAATTCTATTCTAATCATTATACAATTTTTTTTCTATTTTTACACACACACACACACACATAGTTGTTTTTCGTTTGTAAAATTTAAAAAAGTAAAAACTTAAGCTACAACATTCGCTACACTCGAGGATAACATTTTCGAATAGAAAGATAAGAAATGCATATTGGTGCCTTCACCTAAGGCACGACATCATATTGTAGATGAAGATTTCATTAAAATAAAACACATTGATACTTACAATGATTTAATTGATATTTATAATGGAAATAGTAGATGAATTTTATGCTAAACATAATGCTAAATATACCTCACATTGATAGGTAGTTGTAGCAGCGCACCATCAAGGTTCTTCATAATGAATATGTTATTTCACTGAAATTTAGATATTTTGAATTGTCCAAACCATAAAGCATCAAAATTGCAATGATTCCTCCTGTCTTCTCACCTAACGTCCCACCTGATTATAAGGTCTCTTGGTTGACCTGATTATAAGGTCTCTTGGTTGGAACATTCTATCTTTGGCTACCTTCTCAAACACAACTTTCATTTTCTCATAGTATTTAATCAACTTATATCCTACATTTTCTTTGTTCTCTTGTAATAGAACCACTTGATTAATTAGCCTAGCCTAACCTAACCTAGCCTAACCTACGCTATCCTAACCTAGCATAGCCTAACATACCATAGGCTAGCCTAGTCTACCCTATCTTAGCCTATCTTGTCTTACCCTACCTTAACCTAGCCTAGATTAGCCTAACATAACCTAGCCTTGCCTATACTAACCTAGTCTGGCCTACATTAGCTTAAGTTAGCGTAGCCTAGCCTAGCCTAACCTAACCTATCTTAACCTAGCCTTACCTAGCCTAGCATAAAATGCCTAGCCTAGCCTGGCCTATTCTACCCTAATCTAGCCTAAACTAGACTAACCTAGTCTAGCTTGGGCTAGCCTAACCTAGACTAATATAACCTATCCTAGCCTATCTAAACCTAGCTTAGCCTAACATAACCTATATTCTAAGCCTATCCTAACCTATCCTACCCTAGCCTATCCTACCCTAGCCTTACCTAGCTTAGTCTAGCAGAACATGGCCTAGCATAACCTAACCTAACCTAGCCTTACCATAGCCTAGCTTAGATTAACCTAGCCTTGTTTGGCCTATCCTAACCTAGCTTAGCATAGCCCAACCAAGCCTAACCTAGCCTAGCCTAGCCTAGCCTTTCCTTACATAGCCTAACCTAACATAAACTAGCCTAACCTAAACCTAACCTAACCTAACCTAGTTGAGCATGGTTTAACCTATCTTATCCTATTCTAACCTAATCTAACCTAATCTAGCCTTGCCCAACCCATCATATCCTAGCCTAGCCTAACCTAGCGTAACATAACCTAGCCTGGTCTAAACTAAATTAACCTAATCTTTCCTAGCCTAACCTAGCTTATCCTAGTCTAGCATAACCTAAACTAACCTAACCTATCCTAGCCTAAATTAGCTTATCCTAGCCTAGCCTAACCTAGCCTAGACTAAACTAAACTACCCTTGCATAGTCTAGCCTTGCATAGGCTAATATAGCCTATTCTAAACTATCCAGGCCTAGCTTAACATACCCTAATTGAGCATACCCTAATTGAGCATACCCAATCTTACCGTTACCTAAACTAGCCCTCTCTAGCCCTGCATATCTTAACCTTACCTAGCTTATACAAACCTAAACTAGCTTAGTTTAGCATACCCTAGGTTAACATATCCTCACCCACTCTAATGTAAGCTAGCATAGCATAGCATAGCTTAAGCTAGTCTCGCCTTGCTTAGCCTAACCTACCTAACCTAGTTAAGCTAAGCTAAGCTAACATAACATAACCTTGTCTATCTAGCCTACCTAGCCTACTTAACGTAACCTAACCAAGCCTGCCTAGCCTACTAGACCTACTAAACTCACCTAGCGTGCCTTACCTAACATATCCTAAATTAACCTAACCTAATTTAGCCTAGCCTAACCTAGCCTAGCCTAGCCTAACCTAGCCTAGCCTAAAGCCCCTCACCTAGCCTAACCTAGCATGGCCTCACCTAATGTAAGCTAATCTAAACTAGCATACATGGAAAACCTAGCCTATCTAACCTAGCTAGCCTAGCCTACCCTAGTCTACCATACCTAACCTAGCCTAGCCTAGTCTATTGTACCTAACCTAGCCTAGCCTACAGTAGCGTAACCTAACCTAACCTAACCTAGCCTAATCTACCCTGCCCTAGCTTGGCTGAGCCAAACCTACACTATCCTTACCTAGCTTAACCTATCTTACCCTAGCCTAACCTACCTTAGCCTAAACTAGTCTAACCTAAACTAACCTGACCTAGCCTAACTTAACCTAGCCCTCCCCAACCTAGCCTACCCTAACATAAGCTAACATAGCCTAACATAACCTAGCTTAACCTAGCCTACCATAGAACCTAGCCTACAATAGCCTAGTCTTGCCTAGCCTAACCTAGGGTATCCAAGCCTCTAGTAGCCTAGCCTAACTTTTCCTTGCCTAACATCCCTATCCTAGCCTAGCCTCACCTAACCTAACCTAACCTAGCCTAGCCTAAACTAGCCTACCTTACCCTAGCCTACCTTACCCTAACTGAAACTACACTAGCCTAACCTAGCATAGCCTAACCTATCCTAGCTTAGCCTAGCCAAGCCTAACCAAGCCTAGTTTAGCCAAGCCAAGCATATCTTAGCCATGCCTAGCCTAACGCTGTATAGCCTAGCCTAGCTTAGCCTACTAGCTTAACTTAACAAACCATACCTAACATACAAGACCTACCGACCTACCTTGCCTAACTTATCATAACATAACCTAACTTAACCTCACCTAGCCTAACCTAGCCTAGCATACCTTGTTTAACCTAACCTAGCCTAGCCTAATTAAATGTAGCCTACTCTAACCAACCCTAACTTCCCCTAACCTAACCTAACCTAGCCTAAACTAACATAACCTCACCTACCTAGCCTACTTATTTATCTCTATTAAAAAAACACAACTTACATGTAAATATTTCAATTAAAACATAATATAATTCCCTAATAAGTATCTATATATATAATATATATATATATATATATTTATATATAAATAATTTTCCTTTAATTAATTAAATCAATTTTATAGAAACTAAAATTTAACTAAGTAAATTCATATATTTTATTATTATGAAGAATAAATACTAAGAAAAACAGTCCTATAAAATATACAAAAATTATAAAATTGAAATATAAATACTAATATATCATCCTAGTATATTTGCATTCTAAAGTAAAAAAATACAGGTGAAGTTGATATCTAATTTTAAAATTCTAAAAAGTAAATGAATAATTAGGCCTAAAAAATAGGTATGTAATTAACCAGATTGATGTAACTAACCAGATTATACAGGCTAGGTTAGAGTAATAAAAAATCCAAAAACAAAGCAACATGAACTGGTCAAACTTCAACAAAACATTGAAAAATTAACTAAAAAAAGAGATAATAACATGGCTCTATCAAATCCTCACTAAACGGATTCATTAAACTCATCATATTAAACTATAAAATAGATCAGTTAAATGAATAAATATTCACGATAAACTTCTTAATAATAGAAAACTAATTTCTTGAAAATGGCAGACACAAAGAGCCATGGTCAAACTGGTTAAGCAATCGAAAAGAAAAGGCCAGTGAAGCCATAGCGATACATACATTATCTTCACAACTAACTTCTTAATAATAGAAAAAATAATTTCTTCAAAATGGCAGACACAAAGAGCCCAGGCCAAACTGGTTAAGCCATCAAAAGAGAACGCCAGTGAAGCCATAGCGATACATACATGATCTTCACAACTTAAAATAAACTATGGCAGGGAAAAGAGTATAAACTAAACTAGCCCAGGGCAGAATACAACCTAGCATATAAGAAAAAATAAATTACTAAGCAGATATCGAACGCTAAAACAGAGCTGAGCATGTTAAATAATAATAAAAAAAAATAACTCTTATAAATAAATCAAAAACTCTGACATGAATTCACAGAGATATATCAATAGAAAAAAAAACACAGAGATCGGATTTCCAAATCAATGGATATGACTAATATATACCAATTATATAGAGAACATTCATTTCCACACTCAAAATATGCTAGGGCCGGAAAAAAATAAACTAGGGTTGAGCAGAGTATAGAATAGCTCACAGAAAAAGGTAAATAGCTAAAGTAATATCAAAACCATATTTCAAACCCTCTAAGAAAGTCAAGCAGGGTATTGAAATAATGTGGACTGTGGAGATTGAGAAATACACTTACCTGGAGTTGCAGCAAAATTTTCAGAGATGAAAAAGCGCTTGAAGGACGACCACATCCCTTCCATTGGGAAGGCCTTCGGCCTCAGCTACGACTTCGAGCTCATACTTATTTATTTCTTTCTTCCAAGCATTCCATCGGAACAGAGGAAAGCCAACCGGAATCGTCAAAGGCAAACAGAGGAATGTGCAGTCCAAACCCTCCAAGGCAACGACATGGTCGAAATGATAGAATAGTTGAATAAGAACTCCTAAACAAATTCAAAAAGGCACATGTGATCTCTAAATTTAGGAAGCCTGTAATACATACCATTATGTGGAACATTCATCTCCATAATTTAAAATAAAAACGCTTACGCTTAGGAAAGCAAAGCCGCTAGGATAAGAGAGGAAAGCTAAGGCCCACTGAGAACAGAGGAAAGTCCAGCATAAACCCTTCAGAGAAAAATTAATAAGAAACTCTGAAATTAATTCACACTGAGAAAGAAAAAGACAGATATGATCTCTAAATTAAATGAAACCATTATATAGTAACCACTGAAAACCATTATATAGGAATCATCAAAAATATAAACCCTTAAACAGCCTGACTGCCTCCGTCTGCCCTTCCGCCATTCCTTTGATGTTCATTGCTCCCGTGGTCAAGGCAAGGGTCTGAGTGATGGTAGATGACTGAAGCAATGCGATTCAAGTCGTGATATATTTTGCTAAAAGGAAATTTAACCACAGTATTCTACAACAGAAAAGGAAACGGATTAATTATTCACCAACCACCTTGATTAATTCTTTTACCAGTATGGAATTATCAAATATTGATATCTGTCTATCTATAAGCATGAGTACCTGGATGTTGTGCCCTTACAAATTGGGAAAAGAAACGACGTTCACCATTGCAAAAGTAAATGCTGAAGAAATAGATTTGTCCTTCAATGGGTATTCCATGATTAGTTAGATGAAGCAACGAAGTCTGCAGCAGTTGTACAGAACTTCACATCCCACATACCGATGAATTATATTGGCTGGAATTCAAATCTATAATTCAAGCATTTCATATATATTGGACTCTTCCAAACCAATAATTAAAAACGAAAGTAAATGCATGCAAACCAAGCCAGTCAATAGAATTTAAGAAAAAACTCTAGGAATTTAAAAACAGAGCAGCCATCAGCGCATGCAGAGCCTTTGATAACTCTCAGGTATTCGCGTTTCGTTTGAGTGCTATGGCGGTCAGGGATTTGCATTTAAAGCAGAATTCGAATAAGCGAGCACGTCGTTCGTTTCTGCGAGACATTAAAATTCTCAGGAATTCAAATCCAATTCTCCTTCAATTCAGCCTTCACTGTTGTTCCCAAATCCAATTCTCCTTGAAACCAGCATCCTGGTATATCAAATTATAGATACAAAACCAAATAGGAAGCGCTTCCAACAAAACACAACACGAAGAAGGGAGTAAGGAGCGGGGCAGAGTTCAACGGTATAAAACAAATTCATAACGGTTAGCTTTTCGGGCTCCCCCAGTGAGTGCTAAAGCTTTTGTCTGTTAGAGATTATCCTACTTTTCTAAATTTGAGATATTCAGCGTGGTCTTTTGAAAACAATTTCCCAATTTCAGAGATTCCGCATCTTTCTAAAACGGTTCAACTCATAATCATAACGGTTCCGTTCATCCTAACGGTTCTCTTTGTTGTTGTGCTTTTTGTTGGGCTTAGTCGGTCATAGGTTGTGATGCTTTTTTCCAACACCGTCCATGTGAGGTGCTTTTGACGGCTAGACATTATCATACTTTTTTTTAAATTTGTTTTGAATTTAATATTTTATTTTGTGTTTTTTTCAAATATATGAATTATGACTTGTCTTGACAATGAAGCACAATGGTTGGTTCGAAACGCGCCGACAAATGATTAATTATGTGAATTTGCTGAAAATTCTCTAAACTAATGTTATGGATCACATAAGTCTAAATTCATTAAGAATTATGACTTGTTCATTAAGTACGTTTTTAAATTTAATTATATATTTTTAAATTTTCTATTTTATATTAATCGATTTTGTAATTTAATTTTTGGTAATTTAGATTTTGTGAATTTAATTTATTTACTTTGTTTTTTAATTTTTTTAAAGAAATCTGATACTGTACGTATTCGTTCTATTTTTTCATTTTTCAAAGTTAACTATACTCTTTTTTTCAAATTTAACCTGACTGCGTCCGGCAGCCCTTCCCCCTTAATCAGCCTGACTGCCTCCGTCTGCCCTTCAGCCATTCCCTTGATGTTCATTGCTCCTGTGGTCAAGGCAAGGGTCTGAGTGATGGTAAATTTTGCTAAAAGGAAATTTAACGACAGTATTCTACCAGTGTTCATGCCTTCTTCCAACAACGTTCCTGAGAGATGCTTTTACAGCTAGAGATTTCCATACTTTTGTAAATTTGTATCGAATTTAATATTTTTTTAAATATATGAATTATCATTTATTCATTAGATTGGTTTCTAAATTTAATTATATATATTTTTAATTTTCTATGCCTTATCAATGGATTTTGTAATTTAATTTTTGTGAATTTAATTTCTTTATTATAGTTTATTTCTGAGGAAAATTACTTATTCATATTATTTTGTCATTTTTCAAAGCCAACTATATTTTTAATGTGTTTTTTTTAATGATTATAGTATAATATTTTTATTTTAATTTAAATATCTATATATGATTGATTAAAATTTAACTTTTTAAATTAGATTTATTTAAATATAAGATTAAATTATATAAAAGTTTAAATTTCAGAAATTTTAGATTAAGATAGATGTATGTCAAATTTTGATGTAAAGATATATTTATCACAATTATTTTTACTTTATGGTATAGTGATATAGCCATTCATATTTGTATTTTTCACACAATCAAATTACATTAATAACATCTAGATGTAACAATTAAAATTTTGTTTTAGATCAAGGATGGGTATTCCCTTTAAAATATATGATACTATTTTGATTTTTTTTGTTTTTATAAGTCTATAACATAATATTCGAATTTCTAATTAAAAAAATTGTAATATCTATATATTGATATGTGAGTTGTTTATGTAGTTGTGTATATAAAGATTTTGTATCCATGGTAATATAAATAAGAGTTATATTACTCATTATTTAATGAGTGGTGACATTAAACATTATTTTTATAAAGTCATTACTACTATAGTAGAGTGTTAGTTATGAGTTTCACTTACTCATAAAACTTTTATCTTTTATTAAATTGGTGCCTCTTCCAAATTGATATTGATTTGCTTGCCATTCATTGAAAACAAAGCTAATTTTGTAGGATCAATATGAAATCATGCCATATTACTTTAAATAAAGTACATTTATTTTCCTTATGAAATAATTGGAGGTAAGTTTATCTTAATAAAAGTATAAAAAAGGTGGAAGGATAAGATAGACGAGCATAATCTACAAGAGCCAAGACATGGATGACACACGATACAAGGTAGGCCTAGCAAAACCACATTAAAAAATGTGGTTGGAAATGCTGATAAAAATATATCAACTATTTGTCAACTATAGACAAATAGTTTCTTATGTGATTTTGCCGAAATTATTCTCTACAATATTATGGATCACAGAAGTCTAAACTCCTTAATATATCAACTACATTAATTATGTAATAAAATAAAAATAATATTATATAATATTATTATTTCTAAAAATAATAAAAATCTCAAATATTAAAAATATTTATAATTTTTAATATAAATTATTAATATTATGTTAACAAATTTATAAAAAAAAATAAGGGGTATAATATTAATATATCATAAATATTATAATGTATGTTAAATAATAATAAATAATATACTTAATTAATTAATTAAATTAAATTGAAAAAATTAAAAAATAAAAATTATAATATAATTACACTTAATAAATATAGACATAATATAGAATAATGTTACTATAAATATTTATAATAAATACTAAATTACTAATTTTTTTTATATTTATTAATTGTTGTATTATATTTTTAATATATATTAATATATTTAATTAATATATAATTAAATAATATAATTAACAAATTTTTAATAATAAAATAATATTTAATTATATAATTCTATTTGTTTTATTTTCTATACTATTCGTTATTTTTCATGGTTTTAAGTTTTGTTGTTAAATTATAAAAATAATAATTAATAAAATAAAATAACATAACTTACGAAGTATAAATCTTATGGATAATATTATAGTTTATAATTATCAATTTTTTCATTAATAAAAGCAATCTATCAATACTATCTCATCGATAATATTATACCTTATAATTACCAATCTTTTCGTTAATAAAAGCAATCAATCAATATTATTACTCTTTGAATAATTAACACAATTAATCAATATTATCACCAATTTCTATAGCTAACCATGCTTAACAATGATTCATTTTTCTTATTGTGACAATCTTTGTCGCAACATGACATTAGACCATTCATTCCCATGATTTCAAGTACAATTATTTAACATTACACCCTACCACCAATCTTATAAACGTGTGAACAATATTTAAACCTACTACTAACAAAAATTACATTAATAAAACCCAACTAAAAAATAAAGCAAAGCAACTAGCACAATAACACCAATGAAATATAAAGTGAAAGAAAAATATTAAAAGAAAAATATTACAAACCCACATATGCACACAACAAGATAAATATAAAAAACCATCACATATTATAAATTGAAATGCATTAAAGCATACCAAAAACAAACTCGAATATATCACAAACGCACTAAAAAAATATTGAATACAATGGAAGAATATTAAAAGATACCAAACAATTCAAATTCAAAGACAATTGATGAACAATTGTGCACATGAAATCACCAATGACAATAATATGGAAATTTCCGACATTTAAACTAGGCAAAGAAATATTTTATTGAGATATAATATTTAGAGATCTATTCAAGGTCACGTAATATCAATAATTTCTATAAGGAAAATCAAATTTAAATGCTCATCCAAAGCATAGTTATTTAATGTGAGACTCTTCCAAAACACACCCATACCAGTGACGAAAGCAATGCCAATTGAAATAAATAGGATAATGCTCATGATATTTCAGGCTTTCTAGTCGTCCCTTCTTGTTTTCCTTGCAGAGCTTCATTGGTGCAAATAGTACAAGGTTTCAACATCTGAATTCACTACATGCAAGACACTAATATGAACACAAATAAAACAATGATGGAAGCCATGTTTTCTATCCAATCTTTTGTGAGTATTGGTAGCAAAACTTATGCTTTTTGTTGTAGATTTTATTACTTTACTGTAATAGATGTCATCATTGTTCTCCATATTTGCATTTCAATGACAAATTATAAAATTAAAATTAGTACATAAACACAGAAACAAACAAATATATACATACACATATTTGTTTAGAGTTTTTTCATATTTTTTTTTTAAAGACAAATTTTTTTTATTACACATAAATCAAATAGCATTCAAAACAAGAAGAAAAGAACACAAAAATAGGTATAATTCAACCAAAGAAGCAACATCACCACCAAAAAATTTAATGGCCCATGGAATTTATTCCAAATGGTCAATTTATGAACTTTACCAATCCATGAATAATATATCTAAATGATAAAAGAGAAGAACAAAAAAATTATCAATCTCCATACAAATAATTGCAAGATACAATAACACCCATATAGATATATTAATCTTTTTCTCAAATACTCCCAAAACACTAAACTTTGTTCAAGATAAATACCTCAGAAATGACATAGAATTCAATAATTCCTCCTCTTTCTTTCTAAGTGTAACATATGCGTTGTCCTACAGTTTAGCATAATGTTGAAAATAAAAAGGCAGAGGAATCTGTAAACCATCTATTGATTTCAGTTTTGATATAGTTGTAAATTTGAAACCCTACCTCTAAATTTCTCCAATATCTAAAATGGATAATTGCAAATTCATATGTCTAAGGTTCCCCCTAATAATAGACGAAATCGGAAAAACATTTGGACAATGTTATGAAACCAGCTCATAAAAAGATAGAAGAGAGATCAATGCCTTCAAAATAATCCTCTTCGATGGGGAAACCTCCTTTACATTACACAAATGAATAATTCTTGGATGATATAAATGAAAAAACCTCCTTTCTATATATAGGAGTCTAAGGGGTCACAATATAATCAAAGCTGACATAACAATAAGAATATAATGGCACAATAATAACAATATTGGGCTTCTATGGGGCACAATAATAACAATATGGGGACAATAGGGGCACAACAATAACAATAAGGGATACAATGAAAATAGTAATTGGGGAATCACTAGTATTACAGGGACTTAACATGCCCCTCTCCTTCAAAAAAGTGTTGTTCTCAACGTTTGAGTAGTTATGGATGCTTCTATAAAATTCTCATCCTCCCATGTTGAATATTTAGCAGGTAAGTTATTTGACTTGATGATATACTCCGCAATTGATATTTTAATTTCTTAGTTGTCAAGTTCTTGTTTATGTGACTATTTCAGGTTCCAATATGATTTTTCCTTCCTCGTCAAGTTCTGGCAATACTGTTTGAACTCGTAGCTTGTCACCAATAACCTTCTTTAAGCATGAAAAATGGAAAACTGGGTGATCTCGAGAAGCTACAGGAAGCTCCAATTTGTATGCCATAGTACCAATCTTTTTCAAAACCTTTTACGGACCATAATACTTTGGTGATAATTTATTACCCTTCATAGCTTGCTTGAGGGACATTTTTTTACATTGTTGCAGCCGTAGAAATACCCAATCACCTACATCAAAATTTCTTTCGTTGTGATGTTGATCTACATGTTGTTTCATTCTATTATGTACCAAAGTTAGGTTATCCTTTAAGAGTTGGAGGACTTGTTGTTGATGCTCGATGTGATCTCCCCCTGCTTGAACCTTAAAATTTTCTCTTAAATATGATGTGATGGATGGTGAGTGATATCCATAAAGTGCCATAAATGGGGTCATTTTTGCTATAGTATGGAAGTAAGTGTTATACTGCCATTTAGCTAGAGGCAACCATTTGACCCATTGTGTATGTTTATCAGATACAAAGCAACGAAGATATCCTTCCAAACATTTGTTTACTATCTCAGATTTCCCATCAAATTGAGGATGATAAGATGAGCTATGAGCTAACTGAGTTCCAAGACAAGAAAATAATTTTGTCCAAAAATTTCTAGTGAAAATGGTAACTCTGTCACTTACTATAATCTTTGGGTTTCCATGTAGCTTTTGAATTGTTCCATAAATGTAGTAGAAATTGTATTGCCTTTAAATGGATTTGATAATGCACAAAATTGTGCATACTTGGTAAGTTTGTCAACTACCACCATGATGACACTCTTTCCTTCAGACTTGTCTAAACCTCTGATAAAATCCAATGAAACCTCCTCCCAACATTGACTTGGAATGGGTAAAGGTTGTAATAGACCCGGGGTCTTAATTGTTTCAACTTTATTTTGTTGGCAAACCAAACATTCTGATACAAACTTTTGAATATTAGATTTAAGGCTATACCAAAAAAATTCCTTCTTGACGCTATGGTAAGCTTTTAAAAATCCCGAGTGCCCTCCTAATGGGGAAGTGTGCAATTGCATAAGAATCTTTTGTTTGTGTTGGGAATCTAACATAAGTATAAGCGATATTTGTACCATAATGAATCATTTTTCCAGCTAAATGTATTAGACGTACTGGGATCTTGTTGTAACTTTTGAAAGAGTGCCCACACTTCTTCATCATTCTTCCATTCATTCCTTGCTTCATTATTCAATCTAGTTGGATAATAGAAATGGCACAATGCAATGCTTCCACATCCTCATCCTTTCTTCAAAGTGCATCTACCACAACATTTTGCTTCCCTTTTTGTAGATGATCTCAAAGTTATAACCCAACATCTTTGTGACCCATTTTTGTTGCTCTTCTGAAGATAATATTTGTTCTAAGAAGTATTTAAGACTATCATGATCCATTTTTACCTTGAAGTGTCTTACCATTAGGTAGGGTCGCCATTTCTTAAGTTCATGTAGTATTGCCAAAATTTCCTTCTCATAAATAGATCTATGTAAATACTTTCCTTTGATTGCATGACTTTCACAAATAATGAGTCTTTCTTCTTGCATTAAAATAGCACCAATTCCATTTCCTCAACCATCACATTCCACAATAAAGGTTTTTGTGAATTCCAGTAAAATGCATCTTTCTTTAAAAATGTTGTTATAGGTGTTGCTATTCTCCCATAATTCTTAACAAACTTGTGATAATAGTGTGTCAACCCGAGAAATGCTCGCAGATGCTTTATGGATGTGGGGATTTTCCATTCCTTAATGGCTTTAATTTTGCTAGGGTCTACCTTAACACCTTTATGAGATACAATATAACCCAAATATTCCAACTCTTGTACTCCAAAGAAACATTTGGAGATTTTTTTCATCTAATTGTTTCTCCTCCAGTAGTTTGAGCACCATGTCAACATGTTGAACATGATCCTTCCAAGACCTGCTATAGATTAGTATATCATAAATAAACTAACACAAATTTTCTAAGGAAGGATTTGAGAATGGAATTCATCAAACCTTGAAATGTAGAAGGTGCATTGGTAAGGCCAAAATGCATGAGCAAAAATTCATAATGACCCTCCTAAATTCTGAATGTTGTTTTCAGAATGTCTTCATTCTTCATTATGATTTGATGATATCCTAAATGAAGACCCAACTTGGTGAACTAAATTGATCCATGAAATTCATCCAACAGTTCATCAATGACATGAATGGGAAATTTATCTTTCATGTTGAGCTTGTTAAGCTCCCTATAATCTGGACACATGCACCATGATCCATCATTCTTGTTCACCAATACTACTCGAGTACATAAATAAATTTGATTAGGTTGAATTATACTAGCCTCTAGCATTTCTACAACCATACGTTCAATTTCACTCTTTTGGGCATAACGATATCTCTAAGGCCTGATGTTTGGAGGCACACTTCCTGGAATCAAATGAATAGCATGATCATGATCACGAATAGGTGGGAGACCTTTGGGAATCTCAAATACCTTGGAATGATTGTACAAGTTTTTTTGGAGTTCTAGAGAAATAGATGATTTTGACGTGGGAACCTCTATCGAACATAATTGTGAAATTATGCCTCGTTGTACTTTCTTTAGAATATTTTTTATTCCATTAGAGCTTATTATATTTCTTGGTTTCCCTATGATGCCTCTTAATTCAACTTCCTTTCCTTCCAAAGAAAATTTCATGACAAGTTCTTGAAAATTAAAATCTATTATACCTAAGGATTGTAGCCATTGGACTCCTAATACAACATCAGCACCACCCATTGGAATGGAAAGCATTGGGCTATTCAATACATATTCTCCCATGGATAGCTTGATACTATGGCACTTTTCAGAGAAATTTATGGTTCCTCCACTTGCAACCATCACTTCACACTCTGGTGTTGGATATATGAAGAAATTCAATTCCTTGGCTATGTTACAATGAATAAAATTATGGGTGCTGCCCAAATCAATCAACACTATTACCTTTTTCTTCTTGATATGTCCTTATATCTTGATCATTTAAGGAGTGGTAATTCTGGCCAATGCATTACAAGATATGGTCAGATTCATTTCTTCTTTCTCTAAGGTTTTTTCCTGATGTATATCCTCTTCTTTTGATATTTCTTGTTCCTTTTCTTGCTCCTCTTCATAATATATGTAAAATAATTTCTTCTCAGCACACTTATTACCTTTAGTGTATTTGCTATCACAACTGTAAAATCCCTTTTGCTTTTTTTTCTTCCAATTGTTGGGGTGTCAACCTTGTAGGTTGTGGAAGGCTAAGGGAAACACCACTTCCATCCTTATAGTTGTGAGTGGTAGGCTTCCTTGTTGCCAAATTTTTCTTTCCATTTTTTTTACCAACCTGAATGCCTTCTCCAATGAATCAAGTTCCCAAAGGTGAATCTCATTTTGGATGTTATCCTTTAAAGTCCCTTTGAACACATCAATCCAATGCTCCTCTAGAATATCTTTTACCCTTATATTCAATTTTTGGAAATCCTGAATGTGCTCCATCATTGAACCCTTTTGTTTGAGGTTTATCAATTGGATAAGAAAAGTGTTACTTTTTGTTTCCTCATAATGTGTGATCATTTCTTCCATAAAATTTGTCGAAGTGACAATTTTTTTATGAGAGCAAAACCATCGATACCATACAAAAGGTTTTGGTTCCAAATATAAAGTTGCAATTCGTACCTTTGTCTGTTTTATAGATTATGGATATTGAAATATTGCTCCATCTGTAGTATCCATGTTACGGGATCCTTGTCATCAAACTTCCTCATATCAATCTTTGGAACATGGTGGGTCTTCAATACAAAATTAGAGTCTATGAAATCATAATTAACATTTATTTTTTTCTCATCATGAGTTTCATCTACTACCCTTTCACCATTAGTAAGCATTTCTTGTAGCAAATTAGTCAAATATATCTTCAAATCTTCCATCTTAGTGTCCATTCCATTCATCTTAGCTTCCATGCCATCCATATTAGCTTCCACACCATCCATCTTAGCTTCCACCCCATTTATCTTAGCTTTCACGGCTTTCTTCAAACCATCAATCTGAGCTTCTAGTACCTTTTGTGAGAGTGAAATTTGTTGCACTTGGTCTCATAATCTTGATATATCATGTTGCATTTCTTCCTCTTCTTCATGACTCACGCTAATGCTTTTAGGTTGCTTACTAGGTGTTTACATTTTATTTCTTTGGGGCATCAATTAATGATAATTATTCTTCACTATTCCATTTGAAATTCAAACTAATTTTTCAACCCAAACTTATGCAAAATTTTAAAAAGACTACACACATTGTTTTACCTTGTAGAAGCTCGATATTAAATTTGTTGTAACTCTATAATTGTAGATCTCCAAGGTCTAAAATTTGTTCCTGCAGTAGCCCTTCGAGTCCTCTTTTAAATGCCACAAGTCTGATCAAAATTGAATTATTCAAGAAGGAGATATTCCCAATATCTCATGATGATTTGATTATATAAAGTTTTGGTGGAGTGAACTTGTGTGACGTACCACGTGTCATTGTTTCAACCTTCAAATTTGAAAATGATACACAGAAAACTACATTTTGTCCTTTTTCTGTAACTGCTTATGAACTTTCAATCTAATATTCAGAGAGAAAGTTATGACGATTTTCCCAAGGTCACCTGTTTGGAATGTAATTCAGGAGTCTGCAAAAACCATAACTTCCTCAGATCATATCTTCGAAAATATAGAGAGACAAGATCTGAAATTCAGACCCAAGGTTCAAAATTATTTTGGCACAAATGGGTTTTCTTTTTTGCTTCTGAAATGTCTTATAAAAGAAATTATAGCGAAAATGTCACGATGACCTATTTGGAGCAGCGAGGCCCTAGAATCCAAAGCTCTCATACCAAATGTTATGAAACCAGCACACAAAAAGATAGAAAAGAGAGATCACTACCTTCAAAATAAGCTTCTTCGAGGGGGAAACCTCCTTTACATTACACAAATGAATAATTCTTGGATGATACAAATGACAAAACCTCCTTTGTATATATAGGAGTTTGAGGGGTCACAATATAATCAAAGCCGACATAACAATAATAATATAAGGGCACAACAATAAGAATAGTGGGCTTATATGGGGCACAATAATAACAATATGGGGACAATAGGGGAACAACAATAACAATAAGGGCTAGAATGACAATAGTAATAGGGGAATCACTAGTATTATAGGGACCTAACAGACAATCTCTATCAAAGGAAAACCACAATAATTCTAAAAAATAAATGTAGTTAATTATGGAAGATGTGGCGGCTTCAAAATAGGTGCATAGAAAATATCATCAACATATTGAAGAGCATTATTTACCAACCCATTCTCAACCCAAAAATTACATGTTTGTATCACACGCTCTCCATGACATAGAAGCACTTAACTCTCCAATATGTCATCATCGTTGTCACATATTTCTATTCTTCTAGTGCATTCTGCAACATGTCTTGCAATAAGACAATTTAACGATTTAAGCATCTTCCAGCGTGAAAATTGACGAGACTATTCATTTCAAAGAAGTGAGCAGAAGAATTAAATTTAATTTTTTCATGTCGATCCAAGCAACTACCGACACAGGTCATAAGAAGATCCCATTCAGTAAGAAAAAGATCTTCATTTCTAATATTGTTCAGAATATTGCGAAAAGACGTTTGTCTCAGATTGTCTCCTTACTGCTTATAAATTGTGTCTCCTTGTTACAAGTTAAAAGAAGATCCAAAATAAGATGGACAAGCACTTCTTTGGAAACAAATTTGGAAAGGAGGATGATGGCAAAATGTAGCCCATTTTCTATTGGTTGTAAGCAAAGGGAGAATACTCACTTGGGATGAGTTATGGAAAAAAGGTATGCAAGGCCTATCCTTTTGCTAGATGTCCCAAAAAAACAAAGAAGACATAGAACACATGATGAACCCCTGTCCATTCATGACTTAGTAGTGGGAAAAAATACTAGGTGTATTTGGAAGAATGGATAGAAATCACCAAAGCATAAAAGAAACAATCCTAATATGGAGTAACAAAAACTTCTCAAGCCCTGTCCTAAACCAGGCATGGGGACTAGCCCTAGGGTTCAACCTCTGGATGGTATGGAAAGAAGGAAACCATAGAATTTTCAAAAACAAAATTTTGCCATACCTTAAACTTGCCTAGCATAGCCTAGCATACCTTAAACTACCATATCCTAGCCTAACATAAAATGGCCTAGCCTAGCCTACCTTGGCCTATCACATCCTTATATATCCTAGCCTAACCTAACCTTCCATAGCCTAGACTAGCATAACCTAGAGTAACTGTGCATAGCCTAGCATAGTCTTTCATAGTCTACCCTAACCTAACCTAGTGTAAATTGGCCTAGCCTAGCGTACATTAGCCTAGTCTAATCTAGCCTACCCTATTCTAACCTAACCTAGCCTTATCTAACCTAGCCCTACCTAACCTAGCTTAGACCACCCTAACATAACCTAGCCTAATTTGGCCTAGCCTAACCTACCCTAACCTAACCTACCCTAACCTAGCCTAGCCTAACTAACCTAGACTATCCTAGCCTAACATGCATGTCTTAGCATAACATAGCCTAACATAGCCTATCTTAGCATAAGATAGCCTATCCTAACCTAGTCTAGCCTAATCTAGCCTATCCTAGCCTAACCTAATGATAACCTTGCCTAACCTAGACTAACCTAGCCTAGCCTATACTAGCCTAGCCTACGCTAGCATAACCTAGCCTAGACTAACCTAACCTATCCTACTCTAGCCTAACATAACCTAGCCTAACCTAACCTAACATAGCCTAGGCTAGCTTCCCCTCACTTAACCTATCCTACCGTTACCTAACCTAACCTTACCTACCCTACCCTAGCCTACCCTAGCCTAACCTAACATAACCTACCTTAGCCTAGGCTATTATAACCTAACCTAGCCTAGTCTATCCTACACAAACCTAGGCTTACCTAGCCTACCCTAGTAGAGACTAACCTAGCTTACCATAACCTATCCTAGCCTACCTAGCCTATCCTGGCATAGTCTAGTATAGCTTAGCCTAGGTTATCCTAACCTAGCTTAACTTAAACTAGCCTAGCCTAAGCTAACCTAGTCCAAAGCAACCTAGCTTAGCTTAACGTTTTCTAGGATAACCTAGCCTAGCATAACCTAACCTAGCCTAACCTACATTAGACTAATATATCCTCGTTTGGCCTAGCCTTTCTTACCCTAACCTCACTAGCCTACCAAACCTATCCTAACCTAACCTAATGTAGTCTACCTAGCATACCTAGTTTCCTTAACTTAACCTAACCAAGCCTACCTAGCCTATGAGACCTACCTAGCCTACCTAGCCTACCTAACCTAGGTTATCCTAGCATAACTTGACATAACCTTGCCTAACCTAGCCTAGGCTACCTACCCTATCCTAGTGTAGCATATTGTAGTCTAGTCTAGCCTAGCTTAAGTTATCCTAACCTAGCTTAACCTAAACTAGCCCATCCTAACCTAACCTAGCCCATCCTAACCTAACCTAGCCCAGGCTAACCTAGCCTAGCCTAGCCTAACCTATGTTAGCCTAATATATCCTAGTTTAGCCTAGCCTATACTTGCTTAGCCTTACCTACCTATTCTACATTGCCTAACCAAACATAACCTAACATAGTTTACCTAACATATGTAGTCTACCTAACTTAACCTAACAAAGCCTACCTACCCTAACTCATCGTAACATAACCTAACCTAACCTAGCCTAACCCAGCGTAGCCTAGCCTACCTTACATAGCCTAGCCTATCGTAACCTAACATAGCCTAACCTAGCCTAGCTTAGCCTAACCTCCCCTAACCTAGCCTAACCTAGCAGAACCTAATATAACCTATCCTACCTCGCCTACCTAACCTACCTAATCTACCTAGCCTATCTAACCTAGTATATCCTTCCTAACATGGTTTAGCCTAGCCTACCTAACCTACCATATCCTACCATTGCCTAACCTAACCTAGCCTAATCTAGCCTAACCTAGCCTAGCCTAGTCAAACTTAGGCTATCCTAGCCTAGTCTAACCTAGCTTACCATAGCTTAGCCTACCGTAGCCTAACCTAAACTATCATAACCTGAACTAGCCTAAACTAGCCTAAACTAACCTAGCTTAGCCCAGCCTAACCTAGACTAACATAACCTAACCTAGCTTAGTGTAACCTACCCTAACCTATCCTAGCATTACTTAGCCTAGTCTAGCCTTACCTAGCCTAGGGTAGCATAGCCTTACGTAGCCTAGCCTAGCCTAGTCTAGTCATGCCTAGTGTAGCTTAACTCAGCCTAGCCTTACATATCTAATGTAACGTCGCTTAGCCTAGCCTAGCCTACCCTAACCTAGTCAACCCTAACCTAACCTAGCCTAACCTAACCTAACCTAGCCTAGTCTAGCTTAGCCTACCCTATCCTCTCATAGCCTAGCCTAAGCTAGCCTACCTAACTTAAGCTAACGAAGCATACCTAGCCTTCCTGACTGACCAAACTAACCAAGCCTACCTAACCTAACTTATCCTGACATAACCTAGCCTAGCCTAGCATAGACTAGCCTGACTAAGCCTAGCCTAGCCTACCCTAGTTTCCCATAACCCAACCTAATCTGGCCTAGCCTACCTAACCTACCTAGCCTACGAAACCTACCTCGGCTATCCTAACCTAGCCTATCCTACTTAGCCTATCCTAACCTAACCTACCTAACCTAACCCTACTTACCCTAGCCTAGTCTAGCCTTACCTAGTTGAATCTCAGTTATCCAAGCCTAGCCTAACCTAGCTTACCCTAACCTAGCGTACCCTAGCCTAAGTTAGCATAGCCTAAACTAGCCTAACCTAAACTAGCCTAACCTAGCCTAGTCAAACCTAACTTGGTCTAGCCTAACATAATGTAACCTGGCCTAGTGAAACCTAGCCTAACCTAGCCTAGCATAGCATAGCCTAGCATAGCATAACCTTGCCTAAACTAGCCTAGCCTAGCCTATGGTAGCCTAGCCTTGACATGCAAACTTAAATTTGACCTTGAAGTGGATTACATACAGGAATGGACAACCACACAGGTATTTTGAAAAGCATCCTGCTCTCTCAATGTAATAGTTTTCGAGGTGAGATAACACAATCCCTATGGTAGGTGCAATTATTGCTACTCTAACTCTGTTATGTGTAGAACCAAATTCCATGATCAAAAAAATTGTCTAGCAATCTTGTAGTGGAATGCAGATGCAAGTAGTTGGCAAGAATCTTGGAGAAATTTTACTTAGTGTTGTACACACCGCAGTAGGGGGATGCACCATGGTTTTTACCTCTTCCATTTTTCACTCCTCATTCAGTCTTTTCATGCAAAATACCCTTCTTGCACCATGACATCCATTTGTGAGGAAATCGACACATGGGAGTAAGCACAGGGAGGTATGAGCTAGTCATTTTATTGTTCCAGGGAACCGTTGAGCAAGTGTGATTGTAATGATCTCATATTCACCTGTCAAACATACGATTCATCTGCACTTCTCTACAATGAGAACCAATGATTCCAAAGTAAATCATCACAGAATGAAAGATCTCACAAAACATAAAGGAGGAGGAAATGTTAGAAATAATTTCAAATTTATAGAGTTCCAATTTTCAACTCATAACCATAACAATTCAGTTCATCCTAACAGTTCTCTTTGTCCATGCTTATAGTTCAGTTCATCCTAATGGTTCTCGTTGTCCATACATTTTGGGCACCCTCAGTGACAAGTTGTTGTGCCTTTTGTCGAGCACCGTCCGTGACAAGTTATCGTGCTTTTTCCAACAACCTCAGTGAGAGCTTCTTTTGAAAGTCAGATATTCTAATATTTTTCTAAATTGGTTTTGAATTTAATATTTTATTTGTGGTGTTTTTTGTGGAAAAATATATGAATTATCACTTATTAATTAGAACAATTTTTTAATTTAATTATATATATTTTTAGTTTTCTATGCTTTATCAACACATTTCGTAATTTAATTTTTGAGAATTTAATTGATTTACTTTGGCTTTTTGTTTCTTTTAATCTAACAGTGTACTTATTCATTCTATTTTATGTTTTATCTTTTTTCAAAGTTAATTATATTCTTTATTTTTGTTTTGCGCTTTTTAAAGATGCAGTATAGTATTAATTTTTTTTAAGAATATGATATAACATCGATTGATTTAAAATTTAAATTTTTAAACTTTGATCTTATTTAAATATAAGTTTGAACTATATAAGACTTTAAACTTTAAATATAAGTTTGAACTATATAAGACTTTAAACTTTAGAAATTTGAAATTAAGATTGATATATGTTAAATTTTGATGTAGAGATAGATATGTATTGATGTGGCCAGCCCACGTGGTCTCACGCTAGCCCAACCTACGTGGACCTTCACTGATATTTTGATTCGGATATGGTGTGATTGCAATTTATTTTGGTAGGTGATTATTAATCAACCCACGGTACTTTGCCTTGTCTCTGCCCACGACACCTGTCCTCCTCGAAGTTACCAAACCCTAATTCACTTAACTCCCTTTTCACTGCCGATTCGCGCCTATTCGGTCATTTTCACCCCGTCACTTTGTTCTCTGTGGTTTCGCTCTGGTATTCGGCTCCGCCTCTGGTTTTTCTGCCTGTGGTGATACACTGTTGAACTTCCGCTGGTTTTATGGGAAAACAATGTTGTTTAACTCTGTCAACTCGTCGGTGTATTCACTTCAGGCCTTATTGGTGAGTTATGGTTCCTCCACTGTGCATTCAACTCGTTTTCGTGACTGTGTGAGCATTACTGGTTTTTACTCCTGTACATACTGTCTGTTCTGGTCATTTTTGTAAATTCGTGGTGAATACTGGTAGTGAAGGTTCGCTGGTTTGCTCAGTAGACAAAAGCGCAGTTCGATGGTCTTCAACCTGGTCCTTCTCCGGCGCTCGGCTCTGTAACTCAGGTAATATATTGTTTCTTGCTATATTCCATTATTCTCTATTCGAGCTGGAGCTAACATTTCGCAGCCCCTCTGTGGTCAGGGTTAACACTTCGTTTCTGCGAGCTTATGGGTTCGGTTCACTTCAGGTATGGGCTATTCTCCTCAGCCATACACGGGGTTTTGTTTTCTGTTAATTTTCTTTACAGCTTCGTGATGTTGTTTTCTGGTGCGAGGGTTTTGATTACTTACAAACCCTAACCTCAATCTTCTGTTGTGGTTGTAGGTGACCGGTTCCGTGACTTCGCAAGGGTTTCGGTCGATACCTCCCGGGTAGCTCTGTTCTTATCTCAGTTTCTTCCGTGGCTCTTCGTCTTTGCTGTATTTACTTGCACCTGTTGTCTGTACATTGGATAGCTGTCGAGTCTAGTGTTTGTGTTGGTTCCAACCCGTAGCCGTAGCTTGGAGGGTTTCTGTGAATTCTTTTATTTGGTGGCTCGGTTCAACGAACCCTCGTTGCACAGTTCTTTCATGTAATTTTGAGTTCTATCGACTTGCAATGTAATATACAATGGTATGTAATATGTATTTAAGTTTGGTTCTGGTGCTTACCTGGTTTCGACTGTGGACTGTTGTATCCTTCGATATTGTTTGTTTCTTCTCGCCTTGTGCTCACTCTCGGTCTCGGCTAGTCATTAGACTTTTTGGGGTCGTGAAACTCTGTTACTGTATTTGCCTGCAATGAATTGAATGTACAGTAATATATATGTGTATTCTATTACGGAGGACATAAATATTGCAATCGGATGTTTATTTGTGCACTGAATTTAGATGAAGGAAATTGAATGTATTTCCCTTATTCTCTTTCAAATGCTTCGCTGCTGAACCCCTCTGGGTTATTTTGTTTGTCCTTTTATACAATAGTTTCAGGCAGTTAGATAACTGCTGGTAGTTATTCCATTACAGTTTGCCTGACAGTTACTATAGACTTACTTTACTTGACTATTCGTTTGTTTACTTTGTCTCCTTTGTTCCATAAGGGTTTGCTGTTTACATTGCTTATTGATATTAATCTAATTTTAACAACTCTAACTAAGACCTGTTACTACAGTTGAAATAAAATAAATATAAATTTAGCTAACAGAATCTAATGTTGTAGTTGACCATGGAAGAAATTTAAATAAAACATAAGAACTCTGACAGGCTTGCTGTCCATTTGTCGAACTGTTCATCTTTCCCAATCTTCTTCAGAAACTTTGTTCGCCCTCTCTCGGTCTTCACCCTGTCGACCAGATGCTCCTGCATCAGGCTGCCAAGGTAAAAGAGAGATCTCATGGCTCCGTTCCATGAGTTCCTCCACCGAGTAGCCAGCCTTCTGAATCTGTGTCTCGTCGAGCCAGGAGCTGTCCTCCATTGGACGGTCCTTCCACTTGACGAGGTAACGTAGATACTCCTTCCTGCGCGTCTTCTTGGCTACCTGTGTGTTGATGATTCCTTCGATTTCATGGGCCCTGACCGAAGGCAACTGTTTCTTCCAAAGACTGCTCTCGAACTGGGTGTTCCGTTGTGGTTGTACCATTCTTTCATCTTCCGCCTGGGCATGATATGGGAACAAGTCTGCCACGTTGAATATGGGTGATATACCTATATCAGGTGGCAGCTGAATTTCATATGCATTCGCTGAAAATTTGCGCAGAATTTTGCATGGGCCGATTTTCTTGAACTTCAGTTTGTTATACGTACCCTTAGGAAACCGTTCCCAACGCAAATGCACAAGGACTTCGTCTCCAATCTCAAAATGTACCTCACGCCGCTTTATGTCTACATGCTGCTTATATTTCTGCCTGCTGTCCTGTAATCTCAATTTAACTTTCTCATGCAGTTCGCTCATTGCTTCAGCAAAATCTTCCCCGTCTGCACTTCTCCTTTCTAGCTGTCCCAAATCTCGTAACTCATGTACTCCTAGCGGATGCATACCATACAAGATTTGGAATGGGCTAAGACCGGTGCTCCGATTAGGCGAATCATTATAAGTGAATTCTGCCTGGGCAAGAGCTCGATCCCACAATCGCGAGTTTTCTCCTGTCAAGCTTCGTAACAAGTTGCCCAAACTCCTGTTCACTACCTCTGTCTGTCCATCAGTCTGCGGGTGATACGCAGAACTGAAATTTAACTATGTGCCCAACTTTCTCCACAGGGTGCGCCAAAAATGCCCTGTAAATTTCACATCCCTGTCTGAAACTATAGTTTTAGGTAAGCCATGTAATCGAACTACT
>APFE031534552.1:93220-127943 GCA_000404065.3 Pinus taeda | reverse complement strand
TCAGGGGATTCACCCCGAAGTCTACGGGAATGTCTCGGTAATTCAGCCACAGTTAAAGACTTTTAACTACTTCACACGCAAACAAAGTAAAATCTCAATGAAAATAACCTAAAGTCTCTAAAGAACCAAACAAATTTGAAGCACATGCCTAAAGAATCTAAGAGATCAAACACACACAAACAGTAACTTTCCGGACCGAAAACACTAGTTGGTGATGAAATCCAACGTCACAGAGTTCGATACAAAAATAGCGGTTGGAACAGTTACCTTGGAAACCTGCTTAATGAATAGACTGGACCAAGTTTCTCCACTTAACCATCTCGAGTGAGGAGAACCCCCCAGAAAATCCAAGTGAGTCTAGCCGACGTCTGCTCCAGGTACAGTGGGATCTTCCCGCCACCGTCACCTTAGAAAGAATCCTAGAGAATATGGTCACTAAGGTTACCAACAGAAACAAATATACCTGGGGGAACAGTCTACGATCCGATACGCACGCAAGGGCAGAGTATCATGCTCAATCCCCTTGAAGGCTCCTCGACATAATCCGAGGTTTACCAACAAGTGACCCCAGGCTCCTCGACAATGGTTAATCCGAGGTTTACCGTTTGTAATACGTGAATATATGGCATCGTTCCCAATGAGGAAGGATTGATCCCACACTGGTTTGGACACGATCTCGTGCTTCTCCTTTAAGAGGAGCTTTCCCAGAGCATAGATGAAACAATTGGATTTCTCTCCTACCGCAAGATACAGCTACTTGTTTGATTTTCTATCTTGGAGAGTTAATTACTCCCTACTCCAAGACACTAGCCTAAGCTATGTTGGTGTATTAGAGCCCTAGAAACAAAAAATTTGCTAGATTGATTTTCTTTTAAGCATGATTTTTATTGGTTTTTGATTAAGTCAAGAGGTGATGGAGATGAAACTCGTGGTGTAAAGACTCGACTCAAAATCACTACAAAAATGCACTTAAGATGATTAAGCAATCTTTTCTCTTCAACGAACTTCTAGCTAGGAAAGAGTTGGAGAATGCAAATACTTGTAAACACAAATCCTTCTTAACAAACAAATCAAAAGAAGAGTATTTGTTCCAATGCACTCAAAACGAGACAACTAGTTATTTTCACAAGAATTTCCTTTTTCATTCAAACACTCAAATGCTACCAAAACAAACTTCTTTTTCAAAAAGAGATTTTTTTTAATTTTTATTTTATAAAACATTTAAAATTATAACTAAATCAAATCTTGAGAAAACTATGAATAAAGCAAACTTAAGATCTACAAACTATGAAAACTTATTTCAAGTAAAAGCTCACAAAATGTCTTTTCAAGGATGTTTTACTTGGCTATAAGCAAACCAAGGACCAATTTGTCCAGAATCACAAATAAGTCAAGAACAACCAATTTTGTTTTATTTTTTTTTTAAAATGACAATCCAAACTTTCAATCGAAAGCTTTTCGAAGTTTTGTAAAGAGAAAACTCAAAGCGGATTCCTCAACAAGGGGAGATTTCATAAATGGTCAGACTCATAAGAAGGCTGGTAGACACTAAGGTGATCTGAAGTCCCTACAGCTTCTAATCTCAGAGCCACTACACAACACAATCGAAAATCAAACCCAACAAGCAAAACTCCTAGGAATTTCACCTAAAACCCTAATGCCAATGAAATTAAACCAAGGAAAGCTTTCAACAAGTCACATGCAGGTATGGGCAGAGGATAACAACTACTAAATCAAAATAAAACTAATTTAAAGAGTAAAATTCAAAGTTTTCAAAATGTTAGTAGGGTACGTAGGTTCAGAGTTTACACAAGTGCGTGTACGCTCTGTGCGCAAAGTAAAGGTGCGTACAGGTACGCATTGTGATACAAGCACAGACTGCGGACTTCTCCTAAAGTAATGAAAAGCAAAAAACAAACCTAGATCCACTAAATCTACCCAAGTCCACACACAACAAGCCAAAAACAGAAACAAAAAGGCAAGTTTCTCAGGTCAAAGAAAAACAAGGAAAACAATCAAGTCCCCAGCGGAGTTGCCATTTTGTCATGCGGAATGAGTCGATCTTGTGGACAAGATAGACCTTCCTAGAATCTAAAGAAGACCTAATGAGAAGCAAACCAACCAGACACTATCTTTCTCTAAATGTGCTTTTATAAATAATGGAAAACAAATGCGTTTAAGGCCTACCTCATGTCCAACGCAAGTTTGGGGATGCCTTCGCTCCTTTGATCCAAGTAAGTTCCTTTGTCGCAAACCTGCAAGCAAAAAGAAGGAAAACGATTAAATAGAACCTGAATATCCAATATTATAAAACATATTTAACATGAAAGTCAAGGAGTCCATGAAACAAATAACATAAGATACTTGTTGAGAAAAATGAGCTTGATTGTATTAATTCAAAAGGAAAGAACCTTACAAACTTTGCCTTGACGCTGTAAAAGCTCCTTCCAGGGTCCAACAAGAAGTCTCCTCTACTTTGACAAGCTTCACTCACTCCCCAATGAGGCCAAAAAGGTATGTGATCTCTCCTCTTAAGCTCAAATAGGAAGTCTTGATTTCACTAGCATTTACCCTCAAAAGTTCAGCTTCTAACCTCTTTGGCCACTGACCCAATGCCTCAATTTATAGTGCAATGGAGATCAGTTACCAGCTCCTCCTTCAAAGGGATAGAGTCCTCCTTCAAAGGGATAGCTCCTCTCAACAAGGGATTAGTTCCTCCTATGATGGGATGCATGAACCACTTGGAGCGAACAATCCACGTAACAAATACTTCTAGAAAACTCTAGAATTAACCCAAGATGAGTTTTTTAAGATAAAGATTGCACCTTTTGACTTTTACAGGGGTACGCACCTTCCCCTTTACATACAGAGCGTATAAGTACGCAGATAACCTGAACAAAAGGTGTGGGCCTGCGGGCAAAAGTAAGAGAAAGTGTGGAACCAGAGTTGCATTGCTTTTTTGATGTCTTTCTCTCATTTTTCAAGCTTGTTTTGAAGAGCTGAGTTTTAAGACTTGCTTAGGAAGATGGTATAGGTAATGATAGGCCTACACCGACTGCAAATAATCAAGGTGACGATATTTTTGTGTAACAAGTGGCTTTCCCCAGATACACCTTGAGTTATGTGCCATTGATTTATATTCTTCTTGTTCATATTATTTTCATTGATCTATTTTTGTTCACTGGTTGAAAGTAGAAGTAGATTCTTGTCCCCTGCTTTAGTACATTGCATGAGCTTGTGAATCTACATGATTTTCTACACATACTACCTCATCTCCTGGAAGGTTTCTCCCTCCAACTCGTATGTATGCTACGTTCATAGCTCATATAATGCTAATACGTTGTGTATCGTCATTATGTGAACTACTGTTATAAGACATCAACTCAACTCCACCATGCATCCATGCACTATTGACCCTCATGAATCGAACTAGTTGGATGGCTAGTCCAACCATCATACAAATCCATGAGAATGCACCTCCTCATGCCTTCGTCAGTCGTTTCTCCAACATTTTTTCACATCTTCAACTTGATCAAGAACTCTTCCCAACAATCCAATGCTCAATGTGTCATTTCCAGGTCCATAAAGAAATCTCCATCTCGTCTATGATATTCTACTCATCAATGTTGTCGGGGCAAAGTCTACACATGCCTCATCATCTTGTCCATGTGTTTCCCATGGTCATAGACCAACAACCTCCATGTCCATAAAAAATGGCCATTAGAGGAAATTATAGCCTAAGCGTGGCCTCCTAAGGAAAAATAATAAAATAATAGTTAAAATAATAAAACAAGAGATGCATTTTGGAGGGAAAAGAACAAAAATACTATTTTTAATTGTATTTTTTTCTTATCTCCTTATAATTTTAGTCAAATTTCAAGTGCAAACACTCGTTGGATGTCAAATTAAATTCTGCATCCAACGAGTACCGATTATGCATACTTCTAAGAAGACCCACATTGATAAAAATAAGATACATTAAAAAAGTGAGTTATCTCCAATTTTTATCAATGTGGGTCTTCTCAGAGGTATGCATAATGGGTACTCATTAGATTCAGAATTTAATTCCGCATCCAACAAGTGTTTACA
This sequence comes from Pinus taeda, assembly GCA_000404065.3. Classification (NCBI taxonomy): domain Eukaryota; kingdom Viridiplantae; phylum Streptophyta; class Pinopsida; order Pinales; family Pinaceae; genus Pinus; species Pinus taeda. The sequence goes on along the minus strand of APFE031534552.1, from coordinate 123,854 downwards.
CTTGAAATTTGAGTAAATCTATAAGGAGATAAGCCAAAAATACAATTAAAAAAAAGTAGTTTTTCTTCTTTTCCCTTCAAAATATTTACATGTAACTCTTTTTAAATTTAAAGGATATTGATTGGTTTACATATTATGACATGGAAATTACGTGAAAATTTCATGGGCACTTTTAGGCTGAAATTTCCTCTAATGTAAGTCTCATCAACTCAACCCATGCCTAAGTGCTCTCACCAAGGTACCTTAAAGCTAGGGTTTTCACCTCAGTACCCCAAAAATATCTTAGGGCTATCATTTGTTGTAGATTAGGTGGAATACACCTCTTGAAGTGGATATATCTTGTATAAAACTTGGCTTCTACAGATTATACGCGATGGGTGATTATTTTCGAATTTTATGGATTTTCGCCTTTAGCACCTTTTCTTCGGGAGTGGGTGAATTGGAATTGGTTCTACTTAAGAAATTGTATTTTTTTTGGAAGCTCAGATTTACCATAATCAATTTGTAGGAATGTCTATGTTTTGGGTCCATAAGTGGTTCCTTCATTAGGACAAAAAATTCTTAAGGAAATAGTGTCGAGAGAACAACATACTGATAAAAAAATGAGAAGCTAAAAAGGAGAAATAGAGAACTGTTGTCTCAATAATTAGTAAAAACCTTAATTATAAGCTAACTAATTTCTAATAATTTGTAAGGGGATTTATTCATATGTTAATAGATTGAAAATTATATCTTATCTGATTATTAAATATAATACTAATAATATAATCTAGTAATCATATATTAAAAATTATATCTTATAAATTATTATAAATTAATAGATTAAGATAAAATATTATAACCTTAATTATAAAAGTATAATATTATAATGATATTATTATTCAAGGTAAGAATAATATATATTAACTATTAATATCCCTTAATACGAGAAGTAAATAAAAATAGTTGTAATGAATATAAATAAAATTTAATAGTTTATATTTAATTAACCCTAATATTATAATTTATTGATAAATTTACTAATTTAATTAACCTAATTAATTATAATTTTAAATATTAATTTAAATGAAGTGTCATTTTAGAATTATGAAGGGGAGGGATGGAAAGAAGAGAGGATGAGGTAAGGATATTACAAAGAAAAGGTAAGGAAGATTTGAAGAACATTGTCTATGTTTAGATTATTAGGGTTTTTAATGATCTCTTAGGTTTTTCTAAAGCATCTTTTTAAATAATGGTTTTTTCTAGAAAATATTTTGGTGTTCGAAAGGTTTATGTGGTGTTTGGTATTATTGGATTGCTCTGTAAGAGTGAAAGATCGAATACGTTCATGTTTAATATTAGCAACATGTTCTTTCATCCTGATTCTAAAGGATCTATCAGTCCCTCCAATGTAGAATTTTCCACATGAATGAGTTATTCTATATATTTGTGTGTGTTGATGCGAGTCAATGTGATCCTTGACGGACCTCATTTCTTGATGGATAGTTTTCATTGGTTTGAAAGAAATGGAGAAATCTTTCTTTCTTAGAATTTTGGCAATTCTATCCGTCACACCTTTGATGTATGGAAGATAAAGTATTTTTCATACAGGTTAGGGTTCACATATTTTTTCTTGAAAGGTTTCTTTATGGTATTTTTCATAAATGTAGTGGACCATTATAAAGTGTTTGATTGGGGTACCTTGTTTTGGGGACAAGTTGGACTTTCAATTCAACCATGGTTTCCAGATTTGAATCTTCTCTCTACGACAACTATGGCCACTCCATTCTAGGTAAGGATACCAAACCCAACCATTCATTTTATTATATCATACATCTTAGCAAACATCAAGGATTTACTAGGTCAATTCATTAAAATATACATTGAAGACTTGAGAAGGGCACTATCACATTTGCATGCATATGTGTGGAACTAGTTATCAGTAAAAAGTTGTCAAATAAAATCCTCCTCAACTGAAGGGACAAAGGTTTATTCACAGTTGGTAGACTACAAGAAAAATTCATTTTAATGAAGGAGATGTCAATAGCCCAGTCTTCCTGACCTTTTCCTCAAGGAACTTCTCCCACTTAGATCATGAGAAAAAGAATTGTGGTTGGAAAGAACCAAAAGAAGCAAAGGGACCCAAGAATCCTTCGGCTTCTGGCAAAGACAACATGGAGCATCACAAGGCTCCTACTACCAAGTCAACTTCCACTTTCTCAACTCAGCCACATATAGATCTGGTCCATCTCTCAACTGAGGGAGTCCTCACCTTGACTGAAAACAAAAGAGACTCGGACGTAATCATGCATTTCTTGAAGAGAAGGCACAAGTGTTCCCATGAATCCAACCACTTAGATAGTGATAAGGAAGCAACAAGCATTCAAGAACTCATATTCATGGAAGTGTTTCAAAGAAATGCAATCTCTGTACACCATTCATCTATTTTTGGTAACTCCTCGAAATGGATTAATATGTGTAAGGCAAGGGGAAAAGAGGAAAAATTATGATTAATTTTGGACTCTGGGACAAGGATTGTAGTAAATGTATTGCCTTCTAATGGGTGATCAATGAAAGATGGCACGATGTAATTTGCTATTTTGAGGTAATATATTTCGACTTACAAAAAAAAATATGAATAGTAATAAAATTAATCATATGGTGACTTACAATCCCATGGTATTTGTCTATGTTATTTGTTATGATGAAGCCTATTTAAAGACTTGAGGAAATTCATTATGGAATGCAAGAGCACTAGCTTAGATCCAACTTAACTCCAAACTTTATCCTTCTTGATGTTTGGTAGATCCAAATTTCAAATGGATCTAAGATGGACTATATAGTTTTAGAGGATAGATGTTTAGTTCACAAATATTATGAGGCTTTGATTATCATTACTTTGTAATTTAATTGCCAAACAAAATGTTAAAAATGATCTTCTTTACATATAGAATTAGTAGCTCCTTATTATAAGTTTTACAAGGGAAAAACAAAATATTTTATTTTAATATGTTGTTATTAAAAAATAAATTAATATAGATTTATTTTAACTTTAAATTTATTAGACACTAAAATGAATCCAAAATAAATTAAAATGGCCTCATTACATTTGAATAATTAATATTAAGTATTCTTTCCTAATTTTAATTATTTAAATATTTTGATATTAGTAAACTATACCAAATAATTTATATTGAATTCTAATTATTTTTTATTTTTTTTAATAATTATATTAAATATGTAGGTAAATGTATATATTACATGTATTTATTATTTTAAATTTCATAATAAAAAACAATACATCATTTATTTTATTTGTTTGGATATAATTAAAACTATATCATCTTATTTTAAAAAATATCATATATAATTTTAAATACACTATTTATATAAAACTTATATATAATATTAAAAAATATAATCTTCCTCTCATATATATAAATTATAAATAATAATTCACCAAATTAAAAAAATTCTACGAAAAACTTCACATATATAAAGTTTGAATGCAACAAAGCATATGTGGGGCAATTGCATAAACTAAATTTAAAGACGATACATGTCAAGTAGTTCAATGTTTACTAAGAAATGGTCAAATCTCATATTTCCCCCTTTTTTGTGTTTTGTGTATCAAATTTTGTTAGTGTAGTAGAGAGTGGATGGTAATGATAAAGTAAATATAAATAATTAAATATGAGAAAGTTGAATAGTAAAATATAATATATATATATATATTTATATATATATATATATATATATATATATATATATATATTATTATTTTGAAAATTAATAAAATGTTATTATGATGATAGTGATGGCTATATTAATGTTTATTAGGATAATTTTTATTATCAGGTTTTATATTTATTAAATTGAATTTGGATACATGATTGGTGTGGTTTTATCATGAAAACTGAGAATCATAGTAGTAATTAAAAGCATTTGTGTTGTTATTTGCAGTTATTAATTTTTTAAACTATTTATATATATATTTTTTATTATTTTAAATATCTTCAAAATTATTTTATTCATAATATATTGATTATTTTGAAACATTGAAATAGTAAAGAAAGATTTTTTATTTTAAAAGTATTAGATATAAATCATACCATTTTTATTTCAAAACAATGAAATACAAACTAAAACATCTTTATATTCTTTTTATGCACAAAGTTGATATTCTCCATAGAAAGATTGTGATTTATTGGGAAGTAAACCCAACACCCAATGTTTAGTTCTTTCCCACAATATAAACATAGTAATCACTCTCCCACATCGAATCCCAACTCCCATAGCTAATGACATTTTTTCATCTAAATGACTTAGCCATCCCACTTTGATATGGTTACTCTTACTGTTGCCTTCTCCCATTGGCACTCTCTTTACGTTGGATGTATTTAAAGGACATCCTCCTAAGCACTTGTTATTTTGAAATGATGCTACATTGAAAGTAGAAAATTGTTTTCTTATTGGGATTGAGCCACATAATCTATTACTTGAAACATAAAAAACATTGACAATTTAGAGAGCTCTTGAGGAATCCCTCATGTCAACCTATTTCTGGACAAGTCCAACTCCTCCAAAGTAGATATATTACTAAGTGATGTAGGCATTTGTACTTCAAATTGATTCGCAGAGAAATTCAACAATCTCAAGCCACTTAGGCTCCCTATGCTTGTAGGGATTCCTCTTGTAAAATTATTTCTTGACAAGTCAATTATTGTATTTGTAGCAAGCACATATGTGAGAGTACATTCAATTCTTTTAATTATAATGGAAAATGGTACTGTAATCTCATCTTAAATATTTGAAGATATAACATTGATTGTAAATCCCTGGAGTCTCTCAAGATGAAAAGGTGTTCCTCCATTGAATTTATTGTTGGATAAATTCAACAGTTGTAACTTGGTAAGATTTGTAATAGATTGGGGAAGGCCATCATGGAAATTATTATAACTAATACTTATCACTCTTAAGTTTTGAAAATTTCCAATGTGTTGAGGCAACTCACCCTTTAATTGATTTTTCCTTAAATCCAACAATTCACACATGGCCAAAGACATTAGCAAAGTTCTAGAAAATTTGTTAAAGTGAGCTGAAAAATACTTTAAAGAATTTGGAAAGTTTATATTACCCAAAACTCCACTAAATGATTTTTTTGATATATTTATAAGGAATAGAGATTTGATTTTTTCTATAATTTTAGGAATTCTCCCACAAATATTATTATTTGAATATCTATGGTCGTTAAAGCTTTGAGATTTCATATGGATTTAAGAATGTTCCCAATGAAGTTGTTTTGTGAAAAATCAAATATTTTAGTGAGGCTAATCCACTAATATGAGAAGGCATGTTGCCTGAAATATTATTCCTACTCAAATTTAGGTAATTAAGAAATTTTAAGTGACCTATGCTATTTGGAATATGTCTGCTTAAGTTGTTTGAAAATAAATACAAGAATTCAAGGGATTGAAGTTTTCCTATTTCCTAAGGAATTGTACTAGTGATCTTATTAGTATTGAGGGAAACAAGTGCAAGCTTATTCAATCTTGTAATGGTTTCAGGTATGGGCCATGTGAGCATATTTGAATGAAGATCTAGTAAAGAGAGATTACTGCAATTTCCTATTTCAGAAGGGATAGAACCTGGAAAAATTCCATGAGCACACTCATACTCAAGATCATCATATCCTAGAGTATCACATAGGCCATGGATTGAAAGTTCAGTAAGCTCCTTCAAATTACCCAACTAAGTTGGTACACTGTCTAACAGTCGATTGTTCTCCAAATATAAAGACTTGAGGGACGAGCAGTTTCCTAGAGCAGAAGGACTAATGCTCTGCTATTTGTTAGAACTTAAATGCAACATCTATAGGTTGTGCAACAATCTTAATTCCATTGGAATTCTTCCATTGATATTGTTGTAACTTAGATTCAGGTTCTCTAGCTTGTGTAGCAATCCCAATTCCACTGAAATTCTTCCACTGATGTTGTTAACTGAAATGCCAATGTGCAATAACTCAGTGAAATTGTAGAGCCCTATAATTTTTCCGCTCAAGTAATTGCCACTTACGTTGATGTGAAATAGTTGGGACTAATTGGAAAGAGTTGTAATTCCTCCACTTAATTGAATGTAACTGAAGTCGATGGACGATAGTTGATTATGATTGCCTAGAGCCAGGGGGATGTGAACTCTTAACTAGTTGAAGGATAAGTCAAGTTTCGCTAGACTTATCATCAAACCCAAAATGAAAGTGGGATGGATTGAACCACTGAATTGATTCACTCCCAACCACAACTCTTGGAGCGATGTGCAGTTGCTTAGAGAATTCAGAATACTTCCACTCAGAATATAATTGACCACCAAGATAAGATGTTTCAAGTTGACTAGAAGACCAAAATCTAATGGCAAGGTCCCATTCAAGAAGTTCCATGAAAGGTCGATCCATCAAATTCCTGTGTAATTAGATAATGAAGCTAGAATACTTCCACAAAGACCATTCATCCAGAAGTTGAGATGTTCCAAGTTGACTAGACGACCCATTCAAGGAGTTCATTAAAAGTTCGATCCATCGAAGGCCTATGCAATTAGACAATGAAGATGGAATAGATCCTTCAAGCATATTAAATTTGAGGTTAAGTAATCTCAAGGCTTTAAGATGCCTGATTTCAGGTGGAATAAATCCTATAAAATTATTTCCACAAAGATTCAATGGCTGCAATGAAGAAAGGTTGTCAAGAGAGGGTCCCAGTTGTAATTTAGGATCCCCCAATAAACTATCATTTATGGCAACACGAAGTATTATGTAAATAAATCTTTGAGTGTGCTTACTGCAACGAATAACATACCATGAGGAGAATAACTACTTTGAATTTTGAGCTATCCAGTTATGCATATTTCCCGTTGGATCACTTTTGATATGCTTTTTAAAGGACAAAAGAGCATCCAAGTCGCTTTCATGGTGACCTTCCTCCAGCGCATAACATCCATTCTAAAAAAAATATTGAGATTGAGATTCAAGATGGAGATGATCATATAAACCTCCTTCAATGGGCTCCATCATGAATGATTAGTATTTTTTGCAGCAACAAGAGAGGCTACAAATATAACAAAGCACGGGAGGATCATGATCATGGGAGAAACTATTTTATGATCCATTCACTCAAATTTGAGTTATGATGTTGTACACACACACACACACACACATAAAAGATGAAAATACATCAACAGAGGAAGGGGAGGTATTGTCATTATGGGAGATAACGGAAGCTATGATGATGTATGGAGTGATATTAAATGGCCAACTAGACCAGATATATATATATATATATATATACTAGCACAACCACATTTACCAATGTGGTTCGTACACGCCTATATGCGTATGTCTACCACCCACCAAATTAATAATTGTTACGTGTATTTTGTTAAAGGCTAACTATTTCTAATTATTAATAACTATATAAATAATAATAGTCATAGAATTTTATATTTATATAATTATACTTATTATGTTTACATTACTTGTACATTTAATATAATATTAGTTGTTACATAAATTTTGCTAATATATTAATAGTTATATTTTAAAACTATATAATTCACATATAACATAATAATAAAATTTAGTTCTTATTAAAAATATGTTTTTTACTATAATAATTATTATATATTTATGAATATAATTTCCAATATATTTTATATATTTACTTGGAGTATATTAATAATATTAACTATATGCATACTACATACTAAACTAAAATATGTTATACTCATACTTCAATATATATAGTCTAACTTATAGACGAAATAACTTTTTTCACCGAAATTCACCAAAATTCGGCAATATAATTTCAAGATTTTTTGTTGTTTAAAATACATTTTTTAATGCATAATTGGATTTAGCACCCTAAAACACCCCTAGGGCACTCAAAATATGCAGATTAAGCAATTTAAACTAAAGTTTGTAAAAATCTTTGTTAATTTTGATAAAAATGACCAAAAAAATGGTATGAAAAAATCTATTCATCCATAAATTAGACTACGCTGCTATATATATTATATAATATATATATATATATATATATTATAATATATAATATATATATAGAATATATAGATATAATGTTCAGTTGAGGATTGAGGAGGAATGGCTCTAATCCTTTGTGATGCAGTGCCTCAGGGTCTAGGGTAAGCCCTTGTGGACTTTCTGCAACCGCTATCATTCCACATCCGTCTCTTACCTGCATAATTCCTCTCTGTTACAATGTGCAGTCCTGCTCCTTCCTTTTCGCTCGACTGTTACTGCTCCATTGACTTCGTTCGCCACTACCAGAATGGACTTGAAAGCTATCAAATTTTCAGCCGACCGAAATCCCTACGAGGAGATTTGGATGCACCCACAAGCTGTGTTGGGATCTGGCTCCTATTCTTCATTGCTTAACTCACAGTCTGCACCTATACCTGTCACAGACCACCTTGGGTCATGTGTGTCCCACCTGCTAGATTCAACCGCTTTGGATGCATCTTCTGGTCTAGATTGTCCTCCAGTTTCCTCAACAACCCTCAATCTCATCGTGGATTGCATCCCTCCCTCTCCCTCTTTCAACTCCCTGCTCCCTAATCTCCCTCTCCCACCCGCTCCCTCCAGCATCCCCTCGTCTACCGGCATCACTCAGTTTGGGCTTTCCTTCCCCCACTTCACCACACCAACTAGAATTTCTAACCCTAACCCTAACTATCCACTGCTCGGTTTCCCCATTCCCTCAGCCTGCTTCAGTATGCCTATCCCTAACCCTAAGAGCACCCCTCACTCCCCACAGGTGGCATATCAGGGTAGCAGGGGCCCCTTCCAGGAACACCCCATGGCTCCAAGGTCCAACAAAGTAAAGAAAGGGAAGTGCATCAAGGTGACTGACAAGGACATCAACCTTGCGCTAGGAGAAGATATCAGGATGGGAGAGGTGGTGGACACGGCCAACAGGGTTTTGGTGGGTCGAGTCAGAGGGCGAACCTACACTGCGGATCATCTTCATCTCTGTACTATGGAGATATGGGGTTCCCTTGTTAAAGAGCTTCCCTCGATTACAGTTCTCACTCGCAGGTGATTTGCTGTCAGATTCCACAAAGAGGAATATACATATTGGATCCTCTTGCGATATTGGCTACATTGAACTTGCCCCGGTGCTACTGAAACAATGGAGCCCCATTTTTTATCCATAAAGGGAACAACTTGGTGTAGGGTTGATTTGGATACGACTTCCAGGGCTACCACTACATTTGTGGTTGGAGGATGTGTTCATCCGCATAGGCAATTCCATGGGGACTTATCTGGATCATGACAAGACTTACAAATCTTCAGGCAATGTTTCCATGGTGTGAATCTTGGTCCATCTGGATACAAGGGAAAGATTGGAGGAGAAGATCACCCTCCACTAGAGACATTTTTCACGCAAGTAAATACTTGATTATGAAGGGGTTCCCTTCAGGTGCCAGAGATGTCACAAGGTAGGGCACCTATACAAGGAATGCCCTCTAGTTTCCCCATCATCTCCTCCATCTGCAACAGGAAAAAAGAATAGGCATCTAGATGAACCACAAGTGGAAGATCTGCCTTCTCGCTCTACTAGTCTGATGGATGCGAATGGGGACACTGCTCGACCAACTTGCACTCTCCAAGTTCTGCCTATTTTCCCGCCCATGATAAGATCCCAGACTACTGCGCCGACTGCTCCATCCATGAGTACATCTCCTCCTCTTTGTTCCTCTGTTTTTCATTTTAGTAATTTCATGCATTCAATTTCAGCATTTGCATCAATCCCTTGTATGATATCCACTCCTATCAACTATTCGCTTGTCCCCCCACCGACTATCTATTCCACCACTCCCCCCGTTGTGTATACTTTAGGCCAGTCCAATCCATCTGGGCCATCCTCTTCCTCCCGATCTCATTCATATAACCTCCATTCCTGAACCTCTATACTTCTGGAATCAATTGGATTAGGTATCTCATCTTCGATTGTGGAGATGAAACCCTCTCAGGGGCATCCCTCTAAGATTTCTAAAGCCATTAGGATTGTAAGGGTCGATGTGGCCCTTGAAAAATAGATCACCATTGACATGGTACTTAGAGAAAAAGAAGCCCTAGATATGGTTCCTCCATGAAGTGGCTATCTTTTAACTACAGGGGTTTACTTAGTCCTTCCAAAAAACTAGCTCTGAAGAGGCTTTTGGACTCTGCGAATTTATTTTTCTACAAGAGACCCTAGGTATGGCAGAGCACATTACCGGGATTCTACACTCTTTGAAGCTTGGTTGGAGCTTTCAAGCTTTGGATGTCAAGGGTGATCAGGGGGTATCACTCTGGGTATTGATTCCCATACCATTAAACCTATCTCTGCTTGGGGTGGCCATGGCCTCTTGGGAATGGACATTTTCTCCTCAAAGCTGGGAAGGAATCTCCACAGTATCAATATATATGCTCCTAATCATCATAGAATGGAATTCCGTAATAAACTATTAGGTCTCTCTCTGATCAACAACATTACCATTTTAGGAGGAGACTTAAACTTCACCATTGGCCATGAAGAATCCTGGGGTCATCACTCACAGTTGGATCCCCTCTATGACCAACTGGAACTACTATTGGAGCATCATCACCTTATCAATATCGCTATGAACAAAAAGATTCCTACCTGGCATAACAGAAGGATTGGAGATGCGGTATTAGGAAAAAGACTAGACTGTATTCTCATTAATGAAGAGTTGTTAGTCTCCTTAACAAATTACAGGAAATGGGTGGGGTTTTATGGGATCTCGGATCACTCCCCCATCTATTTAGAACTAGTTGGCCCATCACAAAAGCCCATGCCTCCTTTAAATTCAATGTGACCTGATTAAAGGACCCTGATTATCATAGATAAGTTAAAAAGTATTGGAGAGACCATCCACTATCAAACGATTATTGTGTGGCATAGGGTTTCTGTCGTAACCTAGCAAATATTAAAAGACTCTCCATAAACTAGGCTAAATAAAAAAGAGCTAGGGATGAACAAACTCTCTATTACATTGAGTGCCAGATTGATGATCTAACTGATGACCAAGGTAGAGGGTACACCACTATTTAAGCAAAGGCCACATTGACGGAGCTAGAGGCCCAGAGATCCAAGATTCTGTTGGATCGGGAAGAGACATGGAGACTCAGGAGTAGAGCTATCTGGCTTCAAGTAGGGGATGAAAACATTAATTTTTTTCATAACTTTGCTAAGGGGAGGAGGGCCAACAATACCATATGGCAGATTCCAACTGAACAGGGGCAACCATCTCATACTTTTCATCAGCTGGCACTTTTGGGGAACACTCACTTCAGGTAGCTCTTCAAAGTGCCCCTAGAGAAACACTAGAGAAATTATTCATATTTCCCTAGATTTGTGGATCCAGACTCAGTGGAGGATCTTATCAAACCTGTCACTATGGGAGAAATGGAGAGCACATTGAAATGGTTCAAGAAGGATAAACGTCCGGGGCCGAATGGTTGGTCGGTGATATTTTACCAATCGTTCTTCAGAACCATTGGTTTGATCTTCTCAAGGTAATCGAGGAATGAAAAACTACCGAGAGATTGTATGAAGCTATTAACACTACATTCATTTCCCTTATTCCTAAGGTATACTCCCCTCAATCCTTTAGTGATTTTCACCCCATCTCCCTTTGCAACTATCTGTACAAGATTATTGCTAAGATCATTGCAAATCATATCAAGTCGATCCTATCTGATAACATATCCTCTGAACAATTTTCTTTCTCCATAATCGATAGATCCATGAAGCCATTGGTACTGCCTAGGAAGCCCTCCACTCCATCAAGTTGAAGAATCTGAAAGGAGCTATACTCAAAATTGATCTCTCAAAGGATTTTGACCGTGTCAGTTGGCTCTAGATCAAGATGATATTAACTCACCATGGATTCCCTACTCCCTTCACGCGATGGATTATGTGTTGTATAACATTTGTCTCGTTCAGTGTCCTCATTAATGGATTTGTTTCCTACTTCTTCCATGCAGAGAGGGGACTCAGTAAGGGATGCCCACTCTCCCCTCTTCTCTTCCTGATAGTCATGGAAGGCTTAAATAGGCTTATTTCATATGAAAAAATGGCAGGGAGACTATAGGGACTCAATATTATAGACCAATGCATACTTACACGCCTCATGTTCATGGATGATGTACTTATATTCCTCAATGGAGGCATACATGACTACAACACTCTTTTTGAGGTTTTGCAATTAATTTTTACAGCCACGGGGATGGAAATAAACTGACCAAAATCCACCATTACCCTTTCGACATGCTCTCCACAGGAACACCGTAATGCACATCAAAAGTTCCCCTTATAGAGACTACAGCTGGAGGAAGGATTGAAATACCTGGGCTTCCGAATAAAATCACATGGATTCAAAATTGCTGACTGGAACTGGTTGGTAGCTAAGGTAGAAAAAGGTTAAACAACTGGAGCCATCATATCTTGTCTAGGGCAGGGCGTCTGGTGCTTACTAAATTTGTTCTTTAAGCCACCCCAGTTTATTGGATGTCACTTGCCTGGATTTGTCCAGGGCAGGGCGTCTAGTGCTTATCAAATCTATTCTTGAAGCCACCCCGGTTTATTGGATGTCACTTGCTTAGATTCCTCAAGGAATTCTATCTAGAATACAAAGGATCTATTGTAATTTCTTATGGAATGGGCATAAGGAAGGTAAACCATTTGCCTGGGTCAAATGGAGTTGAATTGTTGTGCCAAAAAAATGGGGAGGATGGGGCCTCAAGGACCTCCCATCTTTTTCTCAGACATTGATGGACAAATTGGGTTGGCTCCTCCTGAAGACCAAAATTTATGGACTGAAGTCGTCACTTATAAATATATTTGGCCTCAGAATATCATGGATTGGGTTCATCTACCATCTTGGACAAACATGGAATATCCGTTATCTGGAAAGTAGTCTTACAAACTCTCCCACCATCAGGAATGGGCTAACATGGTGAATTGGCAATGGTACAATAGTTCGCATTGGGGTTGACCCATGGATTGGATGCGGAAATCTGTACCAACTCCCCCCGGACCTTATTTCATTTCTTAACAACAGAGGCATCGTCACCATAACACATATAGTGGATCAAATAAATACTACTATTTATCAATAAGCTTGGATGTTTGCAACTGACCTCGACATCCCTTATCTGTGGATTCAGGAGTGGAGGCAATATAAAAATGCATTTTTCAGAATCACATGTGTGAATAAGGGACGATGAATATGTTTTAATTTGGGCTCCGGCAGTACATGAGGCATACACACCTAAACAAGGATACCCCATCATCCACGCTGCTCATAAACCCCCTGTTCTGGAAAGATGGTGGCGTATGATTTGGAGCCTCAAGGCATTGCCCCACACGTGCCTATCCATGTGGAATATGATCATGAATAAGGCACCCACTAACACTAATCTCATGAAAAGATCTTTTTAGGGATCATCTTGGTGTGTTTTATGTCGCTAGGAGGAGGAAACAAATGATTATTTATTTCTATCTTGCAATATCACACAACTAATATGGGAGCAAACTCTATCCATGTTAAAAATCAATCAGAGATGGGAAGAGAATTGCATTAAGGAAGCATGGAACAATTGGTGGAATGCATCCCCTACTATGAAAATACGTAATCTCCCTTTGATCCTTTGTTGGAATATCTGGTTATGCAGGAACAATATTATTTTTAAAAACATGATAATCAGGTGGCCACTGATTATGTTGAGAATCTGCCACAACTTTAACGAAATCCTGGAGGAGGACGAACCCACCTCGACCTGAACTATCACCCCTGAAGTTATAGATCATGCTCGTCCCTAGGCCTATTTTGATGGTTCAACACAAGACCAAGGGTGTGGGGGCGTATTCCTACTCCACCTATCCGATTCACATTTCTTCTGCATCCGTATGGCCCTGGGTGTGGGCACAAACAATTATGTTGAGCTCATCTCGCTTCGTCATCTACTATATTTTGCACTAAACCAAAATTATAAACACGTACAGATCTTTGGGGACTCTAAGATTTTCATAAATTGGTTCAATTTCACATCTGCATGCCATGTTCATTCACTCAGGAACATTTTGGATGATGCTTTGTTTCTAAAATCACAATTTCATCTGATTTCATGTATACATATTTATAGGGAGTGCAACAAATCTGCATATCAGCTTTCAAAAGAGGTAGCACATCAACCTAGGGGTGAATGGATGATACATGAGCAAAGACAGGGACAGGCCTACCAGTACTATCATAGGCCTTATATAGAACAGATGCAACAAAGGGCCGATAGGCCTTAATCTATCATAGATTTTTATGCACCAGCAAACAAAAAATTCACACCAAAGAATTTTATTTTTGAAATCTTGTAATATTTCTTGTAAAAGACTTACTAATCTCTGAAGGTCCACCCTACATGGGTAATATGTACAGACTTATACTAGTTGATGACTATGGTCACATGTATAACATATGCCACAAGCATCTACAACATGTAATTTTCCATATATAATAGAAAATTACGATTTTTCCCCGAGGAATATATATATATGTGTGTGTGTGTAAATATATTATATTAAAATATATAATTATATATTAATTTCATAATAAATATGTAATAATAAAATATTATTATTATTTTTTTTAATATATTAATAATTATAACTCACGCTTTGATATGGTTCATATACCATCATAATAGTATTTTATTATTATTTATAATAAGTATATATCTCTTATCAATATCGTCAATAATTTTTATATATGTATTATTATAATTGTTAATATCTTTCATATATTTACTTTCTATAAATTAAAAATATCAACTAAACCCAAGGGATTAATAGACAAACATGACTATTAATATTATAAACTGAAACGATTAATAAAACTAAGAGTTTAATATTATAAATCAATCAATTAGTAAACTCAAAGGATAATAAAGGGTCAAGAAACCCAAGGAATCAAATTAAAAACACATGGGATTAATAAACCCTAGGAATTATTATTTTAAACCCAAGGGATTATTTATATTATAAACCCAACGAATTAGAAAATCCAAGGGATAACTATTATAAACGTAAAGAATCAAGAAACCCAAGGACCAATATAAAAAATGATGGATTAATAAATTTTAGTTATGATGTTTTACACATCAAGAGATACATACATCCAAGGGATACATATACACCCAAGGCATTCGTAAACCCTAGGGGAAAATATTATAAATCTAGTGGATCTAAAAACACAAGGGATCAATATTAAAAACATAATGGATTAATAAAGCCTAGGAATTAACTTTTTTAAACCCAAAAGATATATATATATATCTATATATATACACTAGCAGATCAATTTACCTAGTGGTTGTTATATTCTAATAGACGTTATCCACCAGGGATCAGATTATAATTGTAGGGTATTTTGTAAATGTATAAGTATTTTTAACTCTTAATAGGTATTTAATAATCATAGGGATAATATTTCCCCCGATTAGGATGTGGGTCATTGTTATTCAGCCACTGGTGCAGAATGCGTAGTACTTTTTAATATTATCATCGCCCCGCACACTCAAGGCAGGTGGTGTTATGTTCTTCGGCATGAATTCCTATTGTAAGTGGGAATGGTTGTGGGGAAGGGATTAATAGGTTGGTGGAGTCGGTGAGGCCATCGACGTAGTATGGGAAGGCTGTGAGACTGGTGGCGCTAAGAAATGGTAGTTTGACGTCAAGGGATTCTTGGTATTATAAACACAAGAAACTAATAAATCTGCGGGTTTAATCTATGTTTTGGTTGGGGTTCTATTGGGGGGACGAGAGGTTAATAAATCCTCGGAATTAATGTTTTGGTGGCAATGGGTTGGTAATTTCACATGCTTGTTCATATTATTTTCTCAATTGATTAATATGGCTTTGGGGTTGTAGTGTTATAAAAGTGGGTTGCTGGGCTTGAGGGTCAACATTATAAATCTAACAGATTAATATTAAACCCTAAGACTAATATTTAACCCTTAATATTAGGGTCTAATAAACTCAACCGATTATTAATATTAAAAACCCAAGGGATTATTATTATTATAAACTCGAGAGATTATTAATATTATAAACCCAAGACATTAATATTATAAGTACAAATGATCAATAAATCCAAGGAATCAATAAACCCAAAAAATTAATATAAAAAACCCAAACGATTAATAAACCCTAAGAACTAATATTTTAAACTTAAGGGATTAAATGTAAACCAAAGGAATTATTAATATTATAAACTTAAGGAACAAATAAACCCAAGCATTTAATATTATTAACCCAAGGAATTAGTAAACCCAAGGGAAAAATATTATAAACCTCAGGATCAGAAAAAGCAAGGGATAAATATTAAAAATAGAAGGGATTAATAAAGCCTAGGAATTTATATTTTAAACCTAAAGGATCGATAAACCCACATGACTATTAAAATTATAAACACAAGGGATTGTTAATATTATAAACACAACAAGTTAATAAACCGAAGGGATAGACATTACAAACCGAAGGGATTAGTATTAAACCTTATAACTAATATTAAACCCTTAATATTGGGGTTTAATAAACCCAGTGGATTAATATTACCAACCGAAAAAATTAGAAAACTTAAGGGATTAATGTTGTAATCCCAATGGATCAACAAACTTAGGGAATTATTAGTATTATAAACACAAATGATCAACAAACCTAAGGGATTATTTATATTATAAGCCCAACCGATCAGTATTATAAATAAACATGCTTTGTATTCTGGAGTTGATTAGTAGGGGCTAGAAATCCTTCCCCCGTCGGATTTGTCTTAGAGCCTCAAGGGACTAATCCCCCCTCATAATTTTTGTTTATACTTAGGTTTTAATTTTGCCTAGTTATTTTTAATATTATGTCCGGAATGAGATATAGACCTATCTAGCCTGGTTGACTATGACACATTTTTGTTTTGGGATGTCTTTGTCGCTGTGCTGTGGCCATGGTTGGTTTTCCTCTTGGCAATATCATTGTTACTCTGTGTGGTGTACCTTGGTTACTATATTATAGAAAATGGATTTATCTTCAAGCTTAGGGTTAATATTATAAAGCCTATGTTTAATTTATACTTATGTTATATGTATCCTTATTTTAATTAATCTAATATTGTTGTTACAAACCCAAGGGATTAATAAACCCAATGGATTAATATTATAAGTCCAAGTGTTTATAAACCCAAGGAATCAATAAACCTAAGTGATTAATATTATAAACCCTAATTATATAAACTTTTAGCTAATATTTTAAATTATGAATTAAAGATGGTTGATTTGAATATTGATATTATCTCTTAAGATGCGATTCTTCGCGATGGTTTATTTTTATATCCCAAAGTATTTGTCACCTTGTGAGCTATATTATACACTAAATTTATTAAACCCGAAATTAATATTAAAAACAAAATATTTTAATAAATCCTAGTACTTAATATTTTAAACCCAATATATTAATATTATAAACCTAAGAGATTATTAATCTTTTGGTGGGAAGTATTTGATTGGTAGAAGGGAAGTGATTAGATGTCTGAGCGATTCATATTCCGACTAAAGGCATGGAATCTGCGTGTTAAGCGGGAGGCATTGACCTAGGTCGTTGTGGTGGGTAAAAGATGTATTGAGTGACTTGAAATGGGCGACCACACCTCATTCTGGTCTTTGTGGAGCACAAAAAAGCAAGGCAAATGGGTGTGTCACTGTAGGTGTTGAAAGTAAATTCAACCAATTAATTTATTATTGGCATCCGCAAGCGGTCTTTTCATAGCAATAATTCATCAAGAAAGTAGATTGTGCACTTATTAAAATTGTTTTTAAATCATTTATTTACTTCATATAAAGTCGTCGTTTAAACATGGAAAGGGCTGTCCCACATCAGTTTATTTAATTGACGTCTCCTCATTGTTTAAAACTTAATTCACAACCATTTACAAAACCATCATTAATTGGCAGTTATTTCAGGCAATGATTTGTTATTTATTATTAAATTTTGCATGTCTCTGGTTTGCTAATGATTATTATTTATTATAAGCTTACAATGTTCCTCTTTTATAATATTATTTTCTTTTATAATCTTATAATATTTCTCTCTATATATATAACTTTCTTTTACTATTTATATATATATATCTAATTTGATTTTAAAATGTTTGGAATGTAGTTTACTAATCTCGACATTTATTAAAAAAATTAGATTCTTAATACTATATTAATGATAGTTTTATATTAGTATTATTAATAGTTTTAATTTCATGTTTTTTAAATTGGTATTAATTGCTTTTAATCTGCAATTAATTGTTTTTAATTATTGTTTATGTCAAATAATTATAATGTGCATGTAAGTTATTTATTCTTTTATTTCCAATCTATTTAATGTTATAAGTCAGCATTTTTTATATTATTATTGATGATGATTAATAACTAATGGATTAATAATTGATTTATAGCCTTAAAAAATGGGAAGAAATTACTTAGATTCTTTTAAAATCTTGTATTTGTATTAAAAAGCAATAAGAGAAGAGTTCCAATATTACTATATTTTTTATGACTTGAGAGGTTAGGAATGTTCTAACAAATATTTTGAATTTGAGTTTTATTTTGGGTGTATGTGGGGCACTCTAGAGAAAGTTCTATTGAAAATGTAGAAATAAATGACTTCTTTGATTTGTGCCTTCATCAAAGATGTCAATTCAAATTTAGTCTCATAGTTACTTGAGTTAGTTGTCAGTTAACTTGTGTGATGTGGCCTATCACTGTGTTATTGTCAGTTAATTCGAGTTAGATAGCTTTCAGCGAATTGTGGACTAATTGATGGCTAAAATTAGTTGTTTAATGGAGTTATCTCTAGTGTATGTTAGTTAATTGATCCCTGGTTCTAGAACAGAGACAAACTTGAGTTTAGTTGAGTAGTTTGACTTTTTTTTAACCTAACTAACTCTTAGTTAATAGTAGCATCTACTAAATTTAGACCTAGTAATTCATGCAATTCGAATTTCCTATTGGGATTGGATGAAGGTTGTGTCAGCCCCACCCAAGTCCTCGTATAAGCTGCATTGTAAATGTATTGTAAATATTTTGCAACATTTGAAATCAAGAAAAAGGGGACTAAGTCAAGGAACATGAATTCCAGAGTTGAGGAGGTTGCTTGCTTGGGATGTTATGGTTTCTTGTGCAGAGAAGAAGCCTGAAATGCAGGACAACCATTAAAGTTGGTTGGTGCATGAATTGATGAAGCAACCATTGAAATTAAATGAGTTGCAAGAGGAAGTATGCAAGCTCATGTTGCTTGAGAAACAACCATAAGAAAACAGAGGGGAATTTTATGGAGGGACTCCACACTACGGGACAACAGTGATTGTGGTCGAGGAAGAGTCCAAGAAAAGATCATTAAGGGAATTTTGAATTCTAAAAGAGGCCTCCTAAGGAAATTATAAAATAATAGTGGAAATAATAAAATAAGATTAGATTACATCATCAAATTCTAGGGGGAAAAAAGAAAAAACTATTTTTTTCAAGTTGTATTTTCAACTTATCACTCTATGGGTTTACTCAAATTTCGAGCAAAAACAATTGTTGGATGCAAAATATGGTTCCTCATCGAAGGAGTACCCATGTTTCATACTTTCGATGGACCCCACTACATGAAAAATAAGAAATACATGAAAAATGTGATTGTGATCACGTTTTTTCATGTCTTTCTCATTTTTTGTGTAGGAGAGTCCATCAAAAGTATGCAACATCATGAAAAATGTGATTGTGATCACGTTTTTTCATGTCTTTCTCATTTTTTTTGTAGGAGAGTCCATCAAAAGTATGCAACATCTTTGGATGAGGAGTTAAATTTTGCATCCAACGAGTGCTCCCACTCGAAATTTGAGTAAAATCTTAGGGAGATAAGTTGAAAAAGTAGTTTTATTATTTTATTATTTTTTAATCTTTGTACTTTTTTACTTCAAAAATGGTGAATCATCCCCCATGGTTAAAATCATCATCTTAAATTCTATTGGTTCTTTAAAAGTTTATTTTGGTCGTACATTTTTCTTAGGAGACCCATTTTAGACCTCAAAATTCCCCTAATGAGAGGCAGGAGGAGATGGGGGGGAAAAAATTCATACAGGACGAGGAGATACAAAAACGGTCAAAGAGTGGTATGGAGGGGAAGATTTAGCAAGAGATTCTAGCAAGAAGTGCTGAAGAGAAGAGAAGAGAAGAGAAGGGGATTGGCTCTCGATCCCATGAGGATGTGGGTTGAGTTGCTAGCCTCTAATTCCCTATAACAACTTGGGGTCCCTGGAGGTTGTGGGTTGAGATAGGATCCCTAGAGCCCTCTAATAACTTGGGTCCCTAGAGGTTGTGGGCTAATACAAAGGTCTTAGGAGCCATGTAACAACTTGGGTTCCTAGAGGCTATGGGTTGAGACAAAGGTCTCTAGAGCCCTGTAACAGCTTGGGTCCCTAGAGGTTGTGGGTTTGGATGGAATCTCTCAAGCCCTATAATAGCTTGGGTCCCCTAGAGGTTGTGGGTTGAGATAACAGACTCTAGAACTCTATAACATCTTGGGAAGAGACTATCCCAAATAAAAAGAAGATGAAGACTGTAATGAAGACTTATGGTTACCACCTTGATGGTGCAATTCATTTTGGACTCTCTAGAATGGGGTGAATCACTATGTGTGCACTTGGGGGTGAGGTTGGCCGCCTTTGGACTCCCTATGTTGACCAAGAAAGTTGTCGCCTCTTAGTGGGATTGGGGAAGGAAGTCCTAATTCAGTGGTAGTTGGTGTGCTAGTCCCAGAAGAAAGAAACCCCTTAGATTTTGAAATCTGGCTCAGGGGTGATGGTTGTAAGTAATTATGGTTGTAGTTGTCTACAGTTGGGTGGAGATTCCTTTTCTGGGAAGAAGTTTCCTTGTAAGTCCAAAGATAAGTGTTTGTGTATTCATCCATCTTCTAATGAATTATGTTGTTGTGTTGTAGGTAACGGTTTCGGATTTAGGGACAACATTGTGTTAATTATGCTTGCATATGTGGTAGGTAAGTCCACACCAATCTTGTGGTAGGTAAGTGATGTAGGATCTCCTATGCCATATTGGGTGGCATTCCCTCCTAGTGAGAAGGGAAGACTCACGGGCCAAGAACCCAATGGAGAATCTATCACCCAAGGTCAGGAGGGATAATGTCGTTGATTGCCCTAAGAAACCAAGGACATCATCATGAAACTGTGAAGCATGTCTCAAAGTATACTAGATTCCTGAGATAGAGCCAAAGTTAGCAGGACTGACTTGAAGAAGCCTATATGGTGGCAAATCTTGTAGTCAAGGAGGTTGTATATATCTCCGTCTAAGACACTATGTGATGCAGATTCAAGGTTCCTTGACTAAGTCATGGCGGGATGAGAAGGAAGGCTTTGTTACAACGCGGAGGGGTGAGGGCATGAACTTATAAGAAAGTTAGGGATAACCTTATCCTTTGGACTGTTAAAACCCTAGTCAAGGGAGGATTGTGATTGGTGGAACCAGATTCCCCCTCATGTGATTGGTTAGAACAATGCGGCAGAAAATTCGTAGAGCCTGAAGCCTGAAAAATAGTTTAATTTAGAGCCAGATGCTCAACAGTAAATGGTATTAGCGATATGTCGAGATAAGGCGATGAAAACTTCTTGTATCACTCGGATCCGTAAGGTGGGGAAGCTGTCGGAGGTGGCCACAATGGAAACCTAGAAGTTCAGAACCTTGGAGTGTTGTGAGAATGATTTCTTGAAGGGTTCCAAGTTTGAGGGTTCCCGTCCACTAAGTAAAACCAAATATGAACCCAATCACCAAGGGATTCCTCTCTCTCTTTAAACCAAATGGTGACTTATCGTCAAGTAGAGATGAAGTTAGCATGAAGTCTTGAAGGACATGTGACACGCAGTTTGGAATTTTTGGGTACCCAAATGAGCCATATATAGGTCACACGTGGACCTCTTGCATGTCGACACGTGGTGTGAATGACGTTGAAATGACATCACTCGGGAGATGGTTAGACCCTGGAGATTAGAAACCTGATAAATGTGAATGGTTGAATGTTGCTGGGAATTGTGGGTACCAGGGATAGTTAATTGATGACACACTGGTTGATGAAGAACATCTCTATCACTTGGCGTCGTTAACTTGAAGGTATTTTAATATAGGTGTTGGGGTTGTGGGGCCCACAGGGACACCGATGGATAATGCATGGAAAATTACGTGGCATCATGGGATACCGAAATCCCATAACCATTATAGAAAAAAATATTAGAAGAGCTAAGGTAATGGGATGGATAGAGGATGGGTGATCAAACCCACACCCATGTGGCAAGCGATTGGAGGGAGAGTTGGCCATCGTTGTGGAGTTATGACAGTCAGATTCTGGGGGGAACCTCCACTTGATATTTTGAGACAATCTGAGGGTCCGAGAGTCATGACATGCCAACTGGAAGGTCGATTTCCAGCGGGGACCTCAACTTGACAGTTTGGGATGTGTTGAGGGTCTCAAAGGCATGACAGGTCACTGGGAAGGTAGAATTCCTGGGGCAATGTCAACTGGAGAGTTCAGGATGATCTAATGATCCCATAGTTATGACACGCTAACCAGAAGACCGAGATTCCAGAGGGGACTCTGAATTTCAATTTAAAGTTTTGTTGGGGTCCTGGAGTTGCACCGAGTTAGTTAAAAAAAAATAACTAGCCCATTCCTTGAATGTGAAACGAAGGGGTCGATTGTGTTACAATGTGGTATCGGAGCATCCAGGTTCAATATTTGGATTGGATGGGTTTCTTCATGGGAAAGAGAGTAAATTTTATTGATTAATTATAAGGTATTGAGTCAGTCTCGACTGGGCTTATTGTTTGTTAATGAAATTGTGATAAGGTAAGTTAGTGGATGGCTAAAAGCTTGATGGGATCATGATTATGGTTGTGAATATGTTGTTATCATTAATTATGTACCAATTTCTCAATCAAATGAATGTTGCATATATTTGTAAGAGTATTATATGTATATTTGTAAATTTCTTGTACATTAACATGGTTGGTTTGTTATTACAGGAACCCCCATGACAAATCCATGAATGCAAACTCATGATCTTGATTTTATGTTTAATTAATGTTTTAAAATGTCTAATAATATGTGTGATTAAAAACACATCACAAGAAACATAACATAGAAAATGTACAGTGCTGAGGACCAAAATGGATGAATATAGTTCCGATTAGTGCTAGCATGACAATGATGGAGTCGAAACCAATGAAGAAGAGAGATCAATATGGCAAGGGGGAGGGAATCACTCCCTGAATTGGATGGACACATTGAGAATTATTTGGGATGAGGTGAGGAGGTTTAAGGTTGCTAATGAGAGGTTGGGAAGAGCCCAAGATAGGTAGGTTGAGATCAATGCAGTCATCCTACAAAGTCTCTCAAACTAGCAGAGGCAAAGGTAATATAAAATGAGGACTAGTCATAGACAAAAAAAAGCCTTCGTGAGTTAGAAGAAAACACCAATTGAGCATATGGTGGAAAATCCAGAAAGAGGCCCAGGTAGGGAAGTGAGGACACTAAACCAAGGGGAGAACCTTTGAGTACTCCAGGAGGAAGGGCTAGAATGACAGTGCCTTGCTCAAGCAAACTGTCTAGTTCTGCTACTCAGGGATACCACCACTCTCACCATCACCATCGCTCAGAGAGCTAGGAAAAGGAGCATATGCCTAAAGAATTTAAAAAGGAAAAGTCGACCACATTTGATGGGGATGTGAAGAAGGAAGATGATGCTAAAGCATGGCTACTAGGGATGAAGAAGTTCTTTAGGATACTTGATTATTCCAAGAATATGAAAACCAAAGTCACCCCTTACAACGTAAAAGGAAAAACTGACATCAGTGGGAGGAATTGAAGAATACTAGAGCCATTACCGAGGAGTTGACATGAGAGGAATTTGAGAAGCTATTCAAAGAGAAACCTATATGAACACTACTATGACAATAAGGCAAAAAGGTTCTATGAATTCAAAATGTGTCAGATGAGCAATGATGAATATGTCACCAAGTTTTTGGGACTACTAAGGTATGTACCATATCTCAAGGATGAGAAAGTTAAAATTCATAGGCTCATCAGTGGCCTACCTATGGTATTCAAATTTAAAATTGAATTATTGGAACCCGAGACCCTGAAGGATGTGATTAAGAAGTTAGAACATTAATATGATCAAGAAAAGTGTAGGCATGAGATTAAAATTAATTGGCCAGCAAAAAACACCACCTGATGAAATAGGCATTGTTCTAGAAAGCATTCGGAAAGAAAAGATGGAAACACCCAACTTAGACAAGATAGTCTTAGCAGAAGGCCAATGTTGTTGTTAAGGGAAATGTGCAGCAACCAACGTCAACACAACCCAAGATCGAAGGCTCATAACCACTCAAGCGCTGGACCTGTGGTGGGAACCACAGGAGAAGTGACTGTCCACATCAGCAGGATGTCAGACCCAAGATCTACAATGCTCAGGAGGCAAGAATGGTGGGAGAAGTAGCTCAGAGTATGCCAAGGGTTTACGCACCATTGGATAACCACCAAGAAAACCACCATGCATCCATCATTGAGATGGAAGGTAAGATACAATAACAAGTTATTTCTATTTTGACTAGTCTAACTTCTAATTATAACTATGCCATCCCAAAGATTGTAAAAAAAATTATAACTATGCCATCCCAAAGATTGTAAAAAATGTGCTGATTGGATAATTTATTTAAACTTGTTTTTAAATAATTTATTTACTTCATATAAAGTCATCCATCATTTGTGGCCATAAACATGGAAAAGCTCTCCCACATCACTGATGTCTCCTCATTATTTAACACTTAATTCAAACAACGATTTACAAAACCACAATTAAAGTGGGCATGTCTATGGCATGGCCAAGTGATTTATTATTTATTAAAAAATAATACAAGGGTAACTCTTTTACTAATAATTATTATATATTATAAACTTAGAATATTCCTCTTCTATATATATAACTTTCTTTTACTAATCATTTATATATATATAATTTGATTTTAAAATGATGGGAATGTAGGTTACTAATCTCAACCTTTATTAAAGAAACTAGATTCTTAATATTTCCAATTTTATTATTAATAGTTTTAATTTCGTGTTTCTTAAATTGGTTTTAGTTTGCAATTAATTGTTTTTAATTATTGTTTATGTCAAATAATTATAATGTGCATGTAAGTCATTTACTCTTTCATTTTCCAATCTAGTTAATGCTATCAATCAACACCTTTTATATTATTTATGGTGATGATTAATAACCAATGGATTAGTAATTTATTTATAGCTTTAAAAAATGGGAAAAGATTACTTAGATTCTTTTAAAATATTGTATTTGAATTCAAAAAGAAAAAAGAGAAGAGTTCCAATATTACTGTATTTTTTTATGACTTGAGAGGTTAGGAATGTTCTAATAAATATTTTGAATTTTAGTTTTATTTTGGGTGTATGTGGGGAACTCTACAGAAAGTTCTGTTGAAAATGTAGAAATGAATAGCTTCTTTGGCTTGTGCCTTCCTCAAAGATGTCAATTAAAATTTAGTCTCATAGTTACTTGAGTCAGCTGTCAGTTAACTTGTGTGATGTGGCCTATCATTTAGTTATTGTCAGTTAACTTGAGTTAGATAGCTTTCAGTGAATTTTGGACTAATAGCTTTCAGTTGAAAATACGAGTTGAAAAAGTAGTTTTATTATTTTATTATTTTTTAATATTTGTACTTTTTTACTCCAAAAATGGTGAATCATATCCCATGGTTAACATCATCATATTGAATCTTATTGGTTCTTTAAAAGTTTATTTTGGTTGTACATTTTTCTTAGGAGACCCATTTTAGACCTCAAAATTCCCCTAATGAGATGTAGGAGGAGATAGGGGGGAGAAACATTCATACAGGACGATGAGATACAGAGACAAACAAAGAGTGGTACGGAGGGGAAGATTTAGCAAGAGATTCTAGCAGGCAGCACTGAAGAGAAGAGAAGAGAAGAGGATTGACTCCTGATCCCTGGAGGATGTGGGTTGATTTTATACCCTCTGCATCCCTATAACTACTTGGGGTCCTTGGAGGTTGTGGGTTGAGATAGGATCCCTAGAGCCCTATAATAGCATGGGTTCCTAGAGGTTGTGGGTTGATACAAAGGTCTTAGGAGCCTTGTAACAACTTGGGTTCCTAGAGGTTGTGGGTTGAGACAAAGGTCTCTAGAGCCTTGTAACAGCTTGGGTCCCTAGAGGTTGTGGGTTGGGATGGAATCTTTGGAACCCTATAACAGCTTGGGTCCCTAGTGGTTGTGGTTTGGGATGGAATATTTGGAGCCCTATGATAGCTTGGGTCCCCTGGAGGTTGTGGGTTGAGATAACAGACTCTAGAACCCTATAACATCTTGGGAAGAGACCATCCTAGATCAAATGAAGATGAAGACCAGAATGAAGACTTTTGGTTACCACCCTGATGGTGAAATTCATTTTGGACTCTCTAAAATGGGATGAATCACTATTTGTGCACTTGGGGGTGAGGTTGGTTGCCTTTGGACACCCGATGTTGACCAAGAAAGTAGTCACCTATTAGTGGGATTGAGGAAGGAAGTCTTAATTCAGTGGTAAATGGTGTGCTAGTCCCAAAAGAACACAACCCCTTGGACTCTGGAATATGGCTCGAGGTTGATGGTTGCAGCTATCTACAGTTGGGTGGTGATTCCTTTTCTGGGAAGCAGTTTCCTTGTAAGTTCAAAGATAAGTATCTGTGTTTGTCATTCATCTTCGAATGAATCATGTCCTTGTGTTGTAGGTAATGGTTTTAGATTCAGGGACAACATTGTGTTAATTATGCTTACATATGTGGTAGGTAAGTCCACACCAATCCCATGATAGGTAAGCGATGTAGGATCACCTATGCCAAATTGGGTGGCATTCCCTCCAAGTGGGAAGGGAAGACTCAGGGGCCAAGAACCCAGTGGAGAATCTATCACCTAAGCTCAAGATGGATAATGTCGTAGATCACCCTAAGCAACCAAGGACATCGTCATGAAACTGTGAAGCACGTCTTGGAGTATACTAGATTCCTGAGATAGAGCCAAAGTCGACACGACTGACTTGAAGAAGCCTATATGGTGGAAGAGCTTGTAGTCAACGAGGTTGTAGATATCTCTATCTTAGACACTACGTGATGCGATTCAAGGTTCCTTGACTGAGTGATGGCGGAATGAGAAGGAAGGCCTTATTGTGGCATGGAGGAGTGAGGGCATGAACTTATAGGAAAGTTGGGGATAACCTTATCCTTTGGATGGTCATAACTCTAGTTAAGGGAGAATTGTAATTGGTGGAACCAAATTCCCCCTCACGTGATTGGCCAAAACAACGGGGCAAACAATTTGTAGATCTTGAAGCCTGAAAGATAGTTTAATTTATAGCCAGAGGCTCAATAGTAATGGTGTCAGGGATAGGTCGAGATAAGGCAATGGAAGATTATTTCATCACTCAGATCCATAAGGTGGGGAAGTTGTCAGAGGTGGCTATAATGGAAACCTAGAAGGTCGAATCCCCGGAGTGTTGTGAGAATTATTTCTTAAAGGGTTCCAAGTTTGAGGGTTCCCATTTACTAAGTAAAACCAAATATGAACCCAATCACCAAGGGATTCCTCTCTCTCCTTAAACCAGACAGATGGTGACTTATCATCAAGTAGAGATGACATTAGCATGAAGTCTTGAAGGACATGTGACAATAAGTTTGGGAGTTTTGGGTACCTAAAGGAGCCATATATATGTGACATGTGGATCTCTTACATGTCGACACGTGGTGTGGATGACATCGACATGACATCACGCAAGAGATGGTTAGAACTTGGAGGTCAGAAACCTCATAAATTTGGATGGTTGAATGTCTTAGGGAACTGAGGTACCAGGGATTTTCAGTTGATGACACACTAGTTGATGGAGAACTCTATCACTTGGTGTCATTAACTTGGAAGTATTTTGATATAGGCATTGGATTTGTGGGGCCCACAAGGACACCAATGGATAATTCATGGAGGGTTCTCCGGCATCCTGGGATACCAGAATCCCATAGCCATTGTAGAAAACAATATTGGAAGAGTTGAGGTAATGGGATGGATAGATGGGTGGTCAAACCCATACCCATTCGCCAAGAGATTGGAGGGATATTTGACCATCGTCGTGGAGTTGTGACACGTCAGTCGAAGGGTTATATTCCAGGGGGAACCTCCACTTGAGAGTTTGAGACATTTTGAGGGTCCCAGAGTCATGACATGCCAATCAAAAGGTCGATTTCCAGCGGGGACCTCAACTTGAGAGTTTGGGATATGCTGAGGGTCTCGGAGGTGTGATAGGTCACTCGAAAGGTATAATTTGTGGGGAAACGTTAGCTTGAGAGTTCAGGATGATATAATGGTCCCATAGTTATGACATGCTAGCCAGAAGACTAGGATTCCGGAGGGGAATCTGAATCTCAATTTAAAGGTTTGTTGGGGTCATGGAGTTGCACTGAGTTAGTTAAAAAAAAAAACTAACGCATTCCTTGAATGTGAAACGAAGGGGTTAGGTACGTTACAAAGTGGTATCAGAGCATCCAGGTTCAATACTTGGATTGGATGGGTTTTTTCATGGAAACGTGAGTAAATTTTATTAAGTAATTATAGTGTATTGAGTCAGTTTGGACTATGCTTATGTTTGTAATGAAATTGTGCTAAGGTAAGTTAGTGGATGACTAAAATCTTGATGGGATCATGATCATGGTTCTGAATACGTTGTTATCATTAATTATGTACCAATTGCATAATCAAATTAATGTTGCATATATTTGTAAATGTATTATACGTATATTTGTAAATGTCTTATACGTTAACATGGTTGGTTTGATACTACAAGATCCCCCATAACAAGTCCATGAATGCAAGATCATGATCCTAATTTTGTGTTTAATTAATGTTTTAAAATTTCTAGTAATGTGTGTGATTAAAAAAACATCACAAGAAACATAACATAGAAAAGATACAGTCCTGATGACCAAAATGGATGAATATAGTTTTTATCAATCCTAGCATGATAGTGATGGAGTCAAAACCAATGAAGAAGAGAGATCAATTTGGCAAGGGGGAGGGAATCACTCCCTGTATTGGATGGACACCTTGAGAATCATTTGGGATGAGGTTAGGAGCTTTAAGGTTGATAATGAGAGGATGGGAAGAGCCCAATAAAGGTAGGTTGAGATCAAAGCAATCGTCCTAGAAAGTCTCTCAAACTAGCAGAGGCAAAGGAAATCTAAAATGAGGACTAGTCATAGAGACAGAAAAGGCCTTCATGAGTTAGAAGAAAACACCAGCAAAGCATATGGTGGTGAACCCAGAAAGCGGCCCAGGTGGGGAAGTGAGGACAATAAACCAAGTGGAGAACATTTGAGTACTCCAAGAGAAGAGGATAGAATGCAGGTTCCTTGCTTGAGCAAACTGTCTAGTTTTGGTAATCGAAGATACCACCACTCTCACCATCACCATCACTCAGAGAGCTACGAAAAGGAGCATATGCCTAAAGAATTTAAAAAGGAAAAGTCGACCACATTTGATGGGGATGTGAAGAAGGAAGAGGACGATAAGGCATGGTTGCTAGGGATGAATAAGTTCTTTAGGATACATGATTATTCTGAGAATATGAAATTCAAAGTCACCTCTTATAGCTTAAAAGGAAAAAATGACATCAGTGGGAGGAATTGAAGAATACTAGAGCCATTACCGAGGAGTTGACATGAGAGGACTTTGAGAAGTTATTCAAAGAGAAATACATGTCTGAACGCTACTATGACAATAAGGCAAAAGGGTTATATGAATTAAAAATGGGTCAGATGACCAATGATGAATACGTCACCATGTTTTTGGGTCTACTGAGGTATGTACCATATCTCAAGGATAAGAAAGTTAAAATTTATAGGTTCATCAGTGGGTTACCTATGGTATTCAGATTTAAAATTGAATTGTTAGAACCCCAGACTATGAAGGACATGATTAAGAAGTTAGAACATTAATATGAGCAAACAAAGTGTAGGCTTGAGATTAAAATTAATTGGCCAGCGAAAAACACCATTGGACGAAATAGGAATTTTTCTAGGAGGAACCCAGAAAGAAAAGAGGGGAAGCACCCAACTCAGATAAGACAATCTTAGCAGAAGGCCAATGTTGTCATTAAGGGAAATGTGCAACAACCAACGTCAACAGAACCCAATATTGAAGGCTCAGAACAACTCAAGTGTTAGACCCGTCATGGGAACCACAAGAGAATTGATTGTCTACATGTTATACAACCAACTCATAAAATAGAAGAAAAGATAGAGCAATGACTTCAAAATCAGCCTCCTTGAGGGGGAAACCTCCTTTACATTACACAAATGAAAAATTATTTGATGATACAAATGACAAAACCTCCTTTCTATATATAGGAGTCTAAGGGGTCACAATATAATCAAAGCCGA
>APFE031534552.1:69025-87001 GCA_000404065.3 Pinus taeda | reverse complement strand
ATTATTCATTTCTTTGTGGTTCCTCTCAAAACATTTTACACCACCGTGATTTTCCTTCCTTGCTTATGAAAACAGACAATTATATATGTTTATGAGGCAACTATAAATAAATCAAATATTAATTGGCAATTGTGAATTTGAAAGGGATTTTCTTTCAACAAATTCAAGCGTGATTCCATGAAAATGGGAATCATTTTAACATATTTTTAATTTTAGATCTTAGGTTTTTGTGATTCATAATGTAGTAAGCATG
Source organism: Pinus taeda (assembly GCA_000404065.3). Lineage (NCBI taxonomy): Eukaryota > Viridiplantae > Streptophyta > Pinopsida > Pinales > Pinaceae > Pinus > Pinus taeda. The sequence continues at coordinate 86,748 of APFE031534552.1, read as the reverse complement.
TCTTTCAGATTAATCACATCAATATTATTTGGTCGATGTTTCGAACCGGCTAATATGGTTCATCCTCAAGACAAAGGTGAAAAAATCTATAGATCATAATGAATAAATAGCAAGGTTGCATCAGAGGTATAGTTTTGCGGTTATTTCAATAAATTCTTAAACATAATTTTGTAGGTCCAAGATGTAAATTGGTTTACAACGATTAGCTTTCACTATTTTAATGTGTTTTAATCATTATTATGTATTTACATGTAGCACATTGTTTTAAGTTGTTTAGTTGTTTTTTTAAAGTGTTTTTTACGTTTATAATTAAGTTTATATATTTGTAAGTTTTATAAATTAATAGACTAAAACATAATAGTATAAATTTAAAAAGATTTATTTCATTATTTGTCTTATAGAACAAGTTTGCATATCCATTTTTAATTAAACTGAAACCAAAGAAACTATAAGTTTATAGAAACGTCCAAGTTATTAATTCATTATATGTTTATTGTCCGCTTATCAAGCATCTAAGTTTTTGAGTCTTCTAATTTAAAATTATGGAAATTGTGTTAGGTTGAAATAGTTAGCTTCAATAATGAATAAATATTTGAACAATAAATAAGTGGCTAGAAAAGAAAGATTTCTTAGATTTCATTTTATTTATCCTTTCATTGTTTGTATTATCTATATAGAGACAATTAACACTAGAGAAGATTGTTTTGTATAAATGGGTTTCAAAATTTCTATTCCTAATTTAAACATGAAATTGTAGCTACAGTGTGGTTGGAGAGAGAGTAATACAAGGTTCTTAGTAGTTGTGGTAGAAGCTATTGTTTGTGTTATGTTTTTATTAGCTTATTCCATTTAGAGTTTGTCAATGGTATGTTGAAGGAAGATAGAGGAAGCACAAACAACTAGTATATAATAATTAAGATTAAGTTTAGTTGTACAAAATGAAAAGAATTTATATAAGCAATTTTTCTATTCAAGATCATAGATGCATATTCTATTTAAAATTTTGGGATGATAAATATGATGGACCACATTTATAATAACAATTATTTCAATTTTAATAATATAATAACCATTTAATATCAATATTAAAAACCTTAAACCTAAACCTACTGACCTAAAACCTAAACATACTACTCCAAAACCATAAAGCTAAACCTAGTGCCTTAAAATAGTATTCTAAAAATCTAAACACATTCGTGTAAAAACTTAACATCTAAAATCATTTTCAAAATAATGCCTTCTAAACTAAGTATTGTTATTACTTTTATGAATGTCTAGTTTAAAAGACCTCTTATTATTGCCTACACAGAGAAAGAAAGAAGACTTAACATAATAATATGGATGAACACGTCTCCATAGAGAGAGAAAGAAGACCTAACATAATAATATGGATGAACATGTACATATGTTGTAGATAATATTACAGAAGAGAGTCTTGTTAATCCTGTCAGTAAATCTAGAATTAATTGGTAAAATCCCTTTTGGTGTGGAATCTTCTACTTGGTAGATGACCTCCTCTACAATCCATGATCTAAAAAATAATTGTAATACAAATTTCCACCAATGAAATGGACGATACATTATTTGCCTCCAAAACATAAAACTTTCCACCCATAATTTAGTTTTTCATCTGATATTAATAGCAAATAAGCTTTAACCTATGTTAACCATCATCAACCACAACTATTAAATATTAAACAATAACCCATGGAATGAAATGCCCTATATTAGTTTTCTCCTCCTCCATTTTCCCTTAATTTAATCATGTCATTTTAAATATTTTCTTACTCCATTTTCCTCGTTGTTATAACCAATATAAATAATACATTACTTAGACACCTTAATTTTTGTACATAAAATATAAAGGCTTAAAAATAGTATCATAATGGAATTCTTGTAATGTTGTAATTACCTTGGCAGAATCAGCATACAACAGAGATTCCAGTTGTGTAAACAATTATTTTATCCTATCCCAACTCATTGAGAGGGAAGTCACTAAAGCCACATTCATTTATGATTTCGTTCCAACGTCTTGGCATTCATAGGTTCTGCATCCGTAGGTTGTAGCGCTACATTTGGATCTAATTCGAGGTAAACTAGGTATGGAACTAGAGGCTCTTCCTTCTGAGTCATTGACTGGAACTGGTTAAACCACTAATAGCTTTTCAACTAGGTGAAACTAATGCGGAACTGATGCCTCCACGAGCCTTGGAAGAGATCTAAAGGTCTACCATCACTATGGATAGGCTCTATACTAGCTATCGAGCAAGGCCAACCTCAAAGTTGTCAACTGGAATAGTTGAATGCAACCGTCAATATTCCGACCCAAGCCCGTGTAGAGAGGGGGCAATAGGGAATTTCATGGGGTTTGGTTAGAAGAGAAACAATCTCAACAAACTGACAATAACATCAATCAGTATGTTGGTTCAACCGCATAAATCATGCATGAAGTCCATGAACAATGGCGCTAACAACTAACTTCGATGAAAGAACAACCAGTGTTTTAAACCCCATATGCGATTATGTACTCCAGGTCAATAATGAATGACACTATCCGTCCAATGCTTTGAGATGACTATATTCTTTTCTGAAGACAGTCTCTTATTTCCGCTTGTTCCGTAAGTTTCCAATCACTCAATTGTTTTGGATGGACGTAGCGCTACAGTACCTGGTGAGCGATTGTTCTTGGACGTAATGCGACCTACCCCCTCCTCCATGGAGATGATCCATGGCAGTCATAGCAGCGATACCCCAAACAATGGGGCGTCTGCCTAACCACTGGCTTTGTCCTGCCAAGCTTCTCTTTTGTGCACCGTGTTTGGGATTGGGAACTATACCAGGCTCGGAATAAAGAATAATGCTCCATCTCTTGAACCTAGTGAATACTGAAGCTGGTGAAACAGTGGCTACTGAAGCATAAACTACTTGTTCTTCTTTCTCCGTGAGTATAGCATGATGAGCCCAATTATTTATATTCTCTTCGAACTTAAGACATGAATGAATGGATTGTAGTAATTCAGGATCTATACTACATCGATCAAGTTAGAACATTTGGAAGGTGAGATTGCTGGGTTCGATTGCTTGGTTCAATGAGTAGAATCAGTCTATGTAAGCAGGTAAGGTTGTTGCTTGGCAGGATAGTTATCCAGAGAGAGTATGTGAAGAAATAGGATGTTTATGAGGAACACTTTTCCCCTAAATGGGAGCGAAAGGGGAGCGCATAATAGACCCAGAAAAGGGGGGGGGCATTTATGCACAACAGGCACTAGAAAAGGCATTCGGAATCGGAAGGGGAGCAATAGGTATAAATGAAGGGGAAAATCACAAGAGGAAACTAACTTGGTAGTAAGCTAGAGATAGGCTGGAGTAGTATGGAGTAGAGTGCTAACATGCATGAATCTATCTGTTTTTGTAAAATCTATCTCCCGCCCGTGAAAGAGATCGACTCTCTCTATCTCTTACTATTTTTAGCCCCCGGAGATCTCTTATAGAAGTTAACATGAATTGATGCAACAGAGTCTATTATTTGAAACCTATCTTAGAAGTAAAGGCAGACAATGGCAGCCCTCTCCCGATGGTCGAGCGAGAAATCCCTCTATTTTGGGAAAATAGAGGGAGAAATCGATGGCGGCCATTGTGTGGCCGGTGCTTATGCCCCTTCTTATCGTCGAGCAAGATCTCTCCTTTTTTTTCAAGTGTGCCGTTAGCACCCTCACCGGTCATTGAATGAGTGAGTGACTCTGTCCCTCAACAACCACTTAAATGACCTGGATTCTAGAGTGTTTCAATGTCGTTTCTCTCTCTATCTCAAGAGGGATTCTGTGAAAAAAACTCCATCATGTATAATAGCAGCATTGTCAAAGAACAACACTTACTTACCTTGTAAGAGGGGAAGAAAGTGGCATCAAAAGAGGGGAAAAAGAGAAGTACGGTCAGAAACATCCATCCTATTGTGTATGGCTTCACTAAACCATAATTATATATATAATCCATGCTTGGATCATGAAGGAGATCATCATGGCACTAGGATTTCAGAAATTACGTATATAAATGAACGTGAACCTTATCCTAACACAACAGAATTGCTTGGTATGACAATGGAGTTCTGGATGATCCTCCCTCCAAATATTGTCTGCCCACCCAGCTCGGCGGGAAAACGGCTCTAATCAGCCCCAGAGCCAAAGTAGAGTGGGATGGTTTTCCCTCTCAGGTTTCGAACACTTTCGACCCGAGCTCCCATAAAACAAAATCATCAAGCTCAGGGCCCAATTGATAGGTTTGAGGCTCTAAATGATAGGTGAGCATCCATGCAAACCTCCTCCCTCAATAAGAATCCACCTCACACTTCGCAAGGAAACTCAGATACTCTATCAAACAGTCGTCCCAAAGGCAGAGAAGGTTCGATTCACTGAGAATCACATGAAATGCACCCAGATCCTACCAATTTGATTAGTCTACCTTAGTACACCCACGAGCACGCAGCCATCTCATTCCACTCATCCTTTAGGCAGATCACCGCTCCAATGCTTAGGGTAACACATAGGGATCACCACCCCTATACAATCCCCCCCCAGACAAAGGACCTTAAGATCAGGACACGCACGGACACAGTGACAGCTGCGACCACCAAGGTAACAGACACAGTTCAAGCAGAGGCCAAGGTACATGATATTGGAAAGAAAGGTACTGCTCTATTTGACCCTACCAATATCTACCATACTCAGGACCAGGCCCCTTCATATTTGCTCAATTCCACCATAGCGATAGGGAAGATTGTACCATTCACCCAACGAACCACTTTCCTTCAAAGTAGGAGAGTAGTGGATAACTAGAATGCCCAGAAATTCACTCGTACTCCAAGTCCAACCACCCTCCAAAATGGTCCTGTAAGAGGACAGTATTCTAAGGAAAGAGGAAGTTTGAGATTCAGAATGCATTGTCAGAGGTCGATGTTCCCAGATAGGTAGAGGATGGTATTAGCTCCACACCGTATGGGTGTTGCGTCGCGAAAGCCATGCCTAGCAGAAACAGAGTGGATTTCAGACCAAGATGTGGCTACCGACCTTTTTTCATTGCCAATCGGTTTAGAGGTTAGGTGGTTAAGAACAGGTGGGTTAGGGTTCTTACCGATTGGCGATGGGAATATATTATTCATGTGGATTAAAATTCCATTCAATCAATAGGTAAGTAGGTCAAGTTGCTTGCTTGTAGGTTAGTCCCAGTGAAAGTCTCAGTCCCGGGAAATAGCAGTAGGAGGATATAGCGTAAAGTAGTTAGGGTTCAATGGAATAGAAATTGTAGGTGAGGTAGCTTGTGAGAAGAGCTATTGGATGGATCTTAGGCTTGGGTTGGAAGGTGAGATAGTTCACAACCTCCTATTGTACCTAAAACAATGAAACAATAGGGAAAGCAACCTTACCTACCTCTACTAACTGATGGAATCAACCATACAACCAAACAATCTCATCGTCCACTACGTATCGTACCAACATCAATAGTTCTATCGCTAGCTATCCCACCCTCACCATATTAATAGTAGGGCAGGCCTTCCCCTCCCGGGCCTTATCTCGCATCTTCTATCCCTGTCTGGGACCCAACTTTATTCTCTTCCAAGCCAGGGCTAGCTATAGTTCAGTTTTACCCAAGCCCTTTTCACTTATATAATATCCCTCCCTGGGCCCTTTTCAACTCTCTTCCAAATACCCATTTCGATACCATAAGAGAAGCTTTTAGGCCCTAGATTGAGGTTTGTGAAATAGAAATTCCCGAGAATAAAGGCAAATGAACTATCAATTGACTACTCTGTCTAATCATATTTAGGAGTTGCTGAAGGAAAAATCAAGCGCATGAGAGGTAGTGTGGTGCACGTTGTGCAATGTAGAAGACCACATATGAAATGATTTCCCAATGACCCAAAGATATGTTGTGGTAGTTGCTAATCTGTTTGTGGGTAGTATGCCAGGGAAAGCAGATGTTGGACTCAACAATATATGTAGGAATCCAGGACATGACCCACATCATTTCCCACTATTGCTAATGTATAGTGGCACTATGATGGTAGTACAGTACAAATTTTGTAGGGAAAACACTCAATAAAGAGGACTTTTGTGCATTATCTATGCTCATCAACATATTATCTTAAAATTGATTCATGGTGGACTCAGCAGGAGGCATAAACCAAGTAAGAATTAGAACCAAAATAAGAATCGGGAGAATCGGGTGAAGAGGATTTATGGGAACTATCCTCCACCATGGCGTTACAATTGTAATGAGGTGGGTCACATTGCATGAAATTTTCTGCATTTGCATCAGCTACGGTGTGGCCACTACCAAAAGACCTTGCGCCCACACTGAGGATTGCCCAAAGATTCTAGAAAAGTGGGAGGCATATGACAAAAGGAAACACAGTGCAAACATGATTAATTCTGAACTGCAAATCCTTAGTGGTGTTGAGTCAAGCTAGTGCTACACCAACTTCAATATCATCACATGGGGAGGAGCAAAGACAGGTGCAGATGTGGGAGTAGCGGATCAAGGTCCTATCTGCAGAGCTTTGCCAAAAGCACCCATGTTTGAAATAATGTAGCATAAATATTTCGTATAATGCAATGGAAGTAATGAGGATGTTGTTCATGCATAGGATGTTGGTCCAGAGGATATGGAGGGACCGCGGTCAATCATTTTCCTACCAAGCAGATGCCAAATCCTTTCGACACCGATGGTTGAGGAAGAGGCCCATGGGAGGCTAAATACCTTCTTGTGGATATTAGAGGATGATAAAGTTGTGGCTAGTATAAATAATGTACTTGCTCTGGTTCTGAGACAACTCGGCATGACCATTGATCGATCGTTGCACAAGGTACAAAGGAGATGGTCAAGGAAAGAATTCTCACTTTATGCTCTAATTGGAGAGCATATAAGGTGCAGGAAGGTCATGATTGATATGAGATTGGACATGAATATCCTACTTAATCAATTTTGGGAATTCATGGAAAGGTAAAGCTTAGTGTCCTCACTAATAAGGTGAGGTTGGAAAACCAGTGGAGGATTTTTCCAATTGATAGGCTAGAACAAAGAAATGGAGGAAGATATCGATGGCGTGATGACCTATGCTAACTTTGAATTCAACAACATCTTAGAATACAAGGATCCTATCCTACACTACTGGGAATCGATTGGGATTTGGACAAAGATACTACCCTTAATTTTCAGTAGAGGTGGATGTCATTCAAGAAATAAGATCATAGATTCATTCAACCATTGGACCCAACATTAGGCGAGTGCTTTGTGGAACCTGTGAAGAAAGTTTGAGAGGAGAGTGCCCTAGATCAGTTGCACAACCTCACCGTGGGATACAAAGAGGATTAAATAAAGCCTACAATAGATGGCAAGCTAAGTTGGCATAATATCTTCTTGTCCGTGATAGAGTCTAAAGCTACCATGAATCGGTGGCAGAATCGAGAATATGAACAGTCCACCCAGTGTTGCGCATTTCTACGGGTATGCAGGTGGATTGGCACAGAGGTGAAAGACCCATCGAAGTTTGACGGCATGACTGATGCGTAAGAGTTGGTGGCCTCGGTAGACAACCAGATCATGCCTACACAAAGAATGGTAGTGTTGGATATTTCTTTGGTAGAGAACCCCACACAAGGGTGGGTTACACATAAGATTGTGTTGCATTCCTTGGAAGGTACAACAAAGGTGCTCCAAACTCACTTTCTGCTGGACCTAAGGGTCCCACCAACAGAATACAAGTTCAGTCCTACTGACATGTCTCTGCTGGTCGGTGGAACCTCTGACTCGTGCGGACATGTGAACATTTGTGAAAAAAACTGGACAGAACAGGTTGTTCCACACCAACAATGGGTGCTTTCAGGGCCACAATGTTGGTAGCCTATGGACCTGCTCAACCTTAAGACAAACTGAAGGCCAATGACTCAAACTGGCAATAAATGATCAATCAGATTGATATTTGAGTGATTAGGATATTTCAAAAGAAAGCTCCTTGAAATGTAACATGCATGTTTCAAAATAGCCAATTTTCGACCTTTTTATTAATAGAGTTTATTACTGTGTGGATTTATTAATAAAAAAAATTGCGGAGTTGTAAGGGTTTGTAATATCACCAATATTTATAACGGTTTATTAAATTGAATTATAGGCATTTTTTACAATTAATCTAGGGTAAGAAAATTATTGATATTCCTCCATGCTGCCTGTTATTCCTATACATTCCAATAGGGATAAGTTCCACTTCGCATGGCCTAGCAAAGAGAATGTGAACTGTCAAAAGGTTGCCAGTTATTCCTCCATGTCTCAACAACCATACTTTTTAGAATGTAAATCGACATTCATTTCAAGAATTCTTATTTTTTTTCAATTTAATTTTCTCTAATCTTTATACATGGTCATAAACAATTTTTTTCTGGGTAAAGACTAATTCTATTAGAAGGAAAGAAGAATAAAATTACAAAGAGGCAGAAGCCTTAGCCGAGAGCAACTGGGTGCCTTTAGGACACCAAAATTGTCCCAAAATTGGGAAAACCAATTATAGAGAGCAAAAAACCTTACACAGGAGTGAGAACACATCGATAGAACCAAAATTACAGAAATGTTATACACACCAACAAAAGAAACCACAGACTACCAAGCCACAAAAAACTTAACCAAAACCATCAGACCAAGAACAGCCGAACCAAACCAGCGAGCTATGGAACAAAACACTCTAGGAATTTGCGAGGGGGTCTAGGTGGCATCACATGGGGGTGTCCAGGTCCAAAGGCTCCTCAATGTAGAGGCAAGCATTACCATACCAGATTTCACTATCCCACGCCACGTCACCAGCTCCGCTGCCACCTGGAGTATCCATCGTAGGGCGAGTGTCGCTTGAGCTACCCGCAATGTCCAACGCAACAGTGGTACCATGAGAATTGCCACCAAGTGGCCTCGTGTCGATTGGAATGTCACCCTCCTCATGTTGACCGCCACGCTCTTCTGCCTTACCTTCTTTAGCCAAGTTCTACTCCGAGCCATACCTACCTGCAATTCTACGAGCGCCCTGAGAGAGCTCTACCGAGAGATGCATAGGAGCATGAGGTTGGGCCTCTTCTTCAGAAAAAATGATGGTGATATTGGCCGTGATAATGTTCAGGTTACTCTGAAACTTAAAATGAGTCGACTGGAAAGCATTGTGCGGGAAGGGTCTGCAGGACGGGCTGGACGGGGGAGAATTGGCACGAGATGAAGGCGGAGAAGCAGGGAGAGGAGGCTGCTCAACTGACTGAGGAGCTTGAGAGCGCGCTCGACCACCACGACTCCTACCATGGTGGCTTCTCATACGGTGCTGAACCATGGCTAGGTAGTGAAGGGGATGCTCAGAAGAATGGGATTCTTTGACGAGAGGTTGAGAGAGCACAGAGGGAGCCTGAGCAGTCTTCAGCGAGAAAGGCTAGGGAGGGGAATAAGGAGACCCAATTTCACATTCCAGAGCCAACAGGAGCGAATAGCGGATGCCAAAAACCATTCTACTGCAAGGGATTCCTACAAAGGGCGGACATAGGCTAGAGGACGGGGTACGAACATTGGAGTTGAGGGTCGAATGCGCCATGCTTAATCTAGTAGCAGCCTTGTCTCAGTCGGAGTGTGCATTTAATTCAACCTACAGGTGGACCTGCTCTCGCCTAAGGTGAGCCATCAAGTGCCAAGTTGTGACATTGAAATAAGCGCAAACCATCAACTGGCAGGGTCGAGCGCTACCATTCCCAATTGCCACCATTAATGAACTCGATAGTCACCCACATCCGGGTGCTCTTCTCCGTCCTGTTTCATTTCATTTTTCACACTGTTTTGGTATTCCATGAGTTGAATTTTAGAGGCTAGTCCGGAAATAGAGCTTGTGTGAAGATCCAAACCACAATCAACACCAATATTATCTAGTAGGTCAGCCACTTTATTTCCTTCTCTTCGGATGTGCTTGAGAGTGATTGCCTTTGTTAGAGTTAACACAGCAGAAATGTAAAAACAAATAAGACACACAGCATTCAACCATGAAAAAACACAAATTTTAACGTGGTTCACCCAACCAATCTGGGCTACGTCCACCAAACAGAGGCATCGACAATCTTATTATTCAACAGGAGATTACAACACATAATTCCTCACACCCTCTCAGCCCAAATATCTTCTACAGGCTTACATTTTAGAGCTGGGAGTAGAAAACTGAATCATAAATTCTCTCACAAAAAATATAGGATGCAATAACTCCTCCTCAGGAATAACTAGAGCTAACTTAGCAACAAATCCTATTGTTGTCACATACATGAGATTTTTTCCAAAATTAATTAACAGAAAATCTCAACAATCTCCACCTTTACAACAATTAGCCTGATACCCTGTTCCTTTATTATTTTATCTTTTCTGCAAGCCAAGAGAAGCCAGACACCAACGTAGCTTCTCTAGCAAAACTGGTTTCGTGAACATGTCTGCACTTCCTTTGTATGCACTTTTTCAAGAGAGACTCCCCTTTCAGTGATAACCTGTCTTACAAAATGGTACTTGATAGCTAGATGCTTTGATTTACTATGATAGGCTGGATTCTTAGCCAAATGAATTGCACTTTGACTATCACAAAATAACTTGATGTTGTCCTGTAACCTACCAAACTCACCAAACAAACCTTTCAACCAATCACTTCTTGCAAGCATGTGAAGAAGCTATGTATTCTGCTTTAGTAGTGGATAAAGCAATGATGTTCTGTAGCTTTGACATCCGGCTAATAGCTCCACCTGCAAGAGTAAAGACATACCCTGAAGTTGACCTTCTCTTATCCAAATCACCTGCAAAATCGGAATCAACATATCCTCAAACAAATTCACTACTCCTGTTATAAGTGATACAATAATCACTTGTGCCTCTCAAATACCGAAGCACCCATTTCACTGTTGACCAGTGTTCTTTTCCTGGATTTGCCATATATCCGCTGACAACCCCAACTGCATGTGAAATATCTGGTCGAGTACAAACCATCGCATACATCAAACAACCTACTACATTTGCATATGGAATTCGAGACATATATACCTTTTCTTCATTTGCATTAGGACATAAACTAGAAGAAAGCTTAAAATGGGAAGCTAAAGGGATTGAAACAGGCTTCACATTGTTCATACCAAACCTCAAGAGTATTTTCTCAATATAATTCTGTTGTGATAGCCATATCTTACCATTGCTCCTGTCTCTGAAAATCTCCATGCCCAAAATCTGTCTTGCTGCTCCTAGATCTTTCATATCAAATGTCCTAGCCATCTGAGCCTTTAACCTGTTGATCTCTATTATGCTTTTGCTTGCTAAAAGCATATCGTCAACATACAACACTAAGATAATGAACATGCCATTACTTAATTTCTTAAAGTAAACACAATGATCATATTCACTTCTTATATAATTTTGACTCATCATGAAAGAATAAAAATTCTTGTACCATTGTCGAGGCGACTGCTTCAGACCATATAATGATTTCTTGAGCCTGCAGACAAATTTCTTGTTGCGATTTTGAACAAACCCTTCCAGTTGTTCCATGTAAATATCCTCATCTAAATCTCCATGTAAAAATGCATTTTTAACATCTAGTTGTTGTAATTCTAAATCAAGTAAAGCAACTAATGCTAATACAATTCAAATTGAAACAATTTTTACAACTGGTAAAAATATCTCATGAAAATCAATGCCTGCTTTCTGAGAAAAACCTTTTGCGACCAGCCTTGCTTTGTACCTGTCTTCTGTATCATCAACACCCCTTTTCAATTTGTAAACCCATTTACATCCCATATTTTTTCTGTCTTTAGGAAGTTCTACCAGATCCCATGTGCCATTCTTGACTAATGCCATCATCTCGTCCTTCATAGCTTCTTTCCATTTTTCACTTTTAGAACCTTCTACAGCTTCCTGATAGCATAAAGGTTCATCATCATTAGCAGTTAAAGCAACTGAAGTAACATAATCATTATACCTTTTAGGAGGACGTTTCATTCTTGTGGACCTCCTTAAAGATGTTTCTGGTACTTCCACAATTTGCTGATTATTATCTGTAGGAACTTCTTCATGATCTATATCTGAAACATGTTCATGATCCACATCTGAAATTTGTTCATCTTGACTATCATCAGTATTTGAACTGGTTTCAAACTGAATGTGTTGAAGCTTAGATACATTATCCTATTTCAATTTATCATCTACATCTGGATTTTCAAGTGAAGATTCATTAAATTTAACATCTCTGTTAATGATGATCTTGTGAGTAGTAGGATCCCACAATCTGTATCCCTTAGTCCCATCACCTTATCCAACAAAGATATATCTTTTTGATTTAGGATCTAACTTAGAACGTTGATGTTTCGGAACTAGAGCATATGCAACACAACCAAAAACTTTAAGTTTGGAATAATCACAAGGATGACCTTTCCATACCTCTTAAGGATTTTTGCATCCTATTGGCCGAATTCCAAATTAGGGAACCCATGCTAACATCAGACATTCGTATTAGTTATTTTGTTGGGCGATTGCTAGCATATTTTGCTGTCCATAAAGTGGCCCAGGGGGAGTTTGGCATGGCAAGACATTTCCACCAGATTCGAGCACCCATGACCTCGTTACTATGATGGGGATCCCTCAATCCAGTTCCACCTACACATTTTGGAAGGCAAACTGTGTCCCATTTGACAAGAGCCCATTTGCGTATTTGACCTGTATTGCCCCATAAGAAGGAACGTTGGAGATGCTTAATTTCTTTGAGAACCCATTTGGGAGCTGCAAGGATCGAGAATAGGTACAACGACAAAGATTAAGAACAGCTTTTATAAGGACTAACCGACTCGCCATATTGAGGGCCTGTGAGTCCAGGAGGAAAGGCGAGCTTCCAACTTTTCTAGGAGGATCTTCCAAGATGAATGCTTCAAGGCTGAGGCCATCATGGGAGCTCCTAAATATTTGGAAGGGAGGACAGCAATAGGGAATTCAAGAATGCGAGCAATGGCTGCTTGGGTAGTGACCGAGGTATGAAAAAAGAAGATTTGGGATTTGGCTTTATTGATAGAGGCTTCGAGGCAATCGAGAAATCCGTCAGTAACATTTTGAGCTGACGAGCTTCCTGGATAGAAGGATGAACAAAAATCATGTTGTCATCAACAAATTGCTGGTGAGTAAAGGCTGAGGAGTGATGAAAAGACAGACCTCTTAGAAGCTGAGATCGTTGAGCTTTTTTAATGCTCCGACCCAAGCCTTCTGCCATGATGACGAAAAGGAAGGGGGAGAGAGGGTCTCCCTGTCTAATTCCCATGAAGGATGAAAGGGGGAGGAGGGAATACCATTGATCAGAATAGAAAAGAAGGCAGAGGATATAAGGCTCATGACCCACCTTACCCAGGGAGGAGCAAAACCAAAAGCAAGAAGAGTTTTTTTTTTTATATATAGCCAACTTAAGCTATCAAATGTTTTTGAAAGATTTATTTTAAGGAGCATACTTGGATTTTTTCTTACTTCATGGAATGAATAATTTCGTGAGTTAGGATGATGCTATCCATAATCTGCCTTCCTTCAACATATCTAGATTGCTCAGGCAAAATTATGAGAGGGAGGAGCAATTTGAGCCTGGAGGCAATGATTTTGGAGACAATATTGTAGATTATGTTGCACAAGGCAATAGGCCAAAACTTGTCAGGGGTATTTGGTTGGGCTTCCTTGGGAATCAGGGTAATGAATGTAGCATTCATTCCTGGAAGCATCCATCTCATGGTTCTGGATTCCTCAAAAACTTGCCAAACTTCCATTTTTATCAGCTCCCAGAAATTGTGGAAAAAATTGGAGGTGAATCCGTCCGAGCCAGGCACCTTCCTTTTTTCAGTTGATGAACTGTTGTTTCCACCTCCTTTAAGTCGACAGGCCTGAGAAGGAGTTGGTTATTCTCCTCAGTTATAGCTTTTGGAATATTCCTTGTGATTTTATCTATGGCGTGTGATCTGTCTCTTTGTGGCTCATGATGAGCTTTCTTGAAATAGCTTAGAAGTTTGCTTTCAATTTCTTCATGTGTTTCCTTCTTTTCCCCCTGCTCATTTTGAATATGATTGATGTTATTAATCATTCTGCGTTGGATGGTGGTTCTGTGAAAAAATTTAGTGTTTTTTTCTCCATCCCTAAGCCATCTTATTCTTGATTTTTTCCTCCATAGCATTTCTTTCTGTTTTTCCCTCTCTAAGAGTTGCGATTCAATAAGCTTTTCCTTTTCTAACAGGTCCTCTAATCGGCCTTCTATTATAATCCTCTGCTGCAGTCTCTTCATATCTTGACCGAGGGCACTCTGAGCCTGGAAAATATTGCCAAAAGAAGTATGATTCCATTGCTTAATCTTACCTTTGAGGTGCTTAAGCTTCTACTAAAATTGAAACTTTTTTGTGCCATTTGGAGGAGAAAAATTGTTCCATTATAAGTTGATTAAGTTGTTGAAATCTAGATGACACATCCAGAAAGCTTCGAAGCAAAATGGTCTTCGGATTGTGTTACCAGGATGGGTCCATTGTAGAGAGATTGGCCAGTGATCTGACCCTGAGAGTGGCAAGATAGAAGCAGTTAGGTCTCCACCTAAATGTATAACATTGTCTGAAAGCAGGAATCTATCCAGATGAGAGGCAATCTGATGCAGCTCTGCTCTTTTGTTGTTCCAGGTAAAAAGTCCATTGTTAAATGGCATGTCAATAAACCAGTTGTTCTAAATAAAATCTTTTAAGTGGATCCCTTCCTTATCCTCTCTGATCCTGCCTCTCCTTTTTTCTTCCACCCTGGTAATCATGTTGAAATCGCCCCTCGTGATCCACAGTGGATGCATCCTGTCAGTGTTGATTGTTGAGAGGGAATTCAGGATTTTTATCTTGTGCATGGCCTCCTAGAGAAAATACACATTGGTTAGATGCCCGTGTATGTTGGTCCCTATGATGTAAAAAGTTGCTTGAATAAAATTCTTGTTAGCATGGATGTTATTGAGCACAATGGAACAAGCGTCCCATATGACTGCTAAGCCTCCAGACACCCCAACGGCATCCACTGCAGCTGTGAGACCTCCTGGCCAGGCTTTTGCTGCAATTCTTTCCAGTGCAATTGAATTGCATTTGGTTTCTTGCAAGAATAGGATTTGTGGTTTTTCTTGCATTATCATTTTTTTGAGTAATCTACCTTTCCCTGGGCCATTGAGCCCTCTAATATTCCATGATATTAACTTCATTGAGAGGTGTTGTGGAGGGAGTTGAAGTATTTTGTAAGCTTGGAATACCTGCCTGACTCCACTAGCATTTCTCCTATTCGAATTGTTCGCTGGAGATCTGTTTTCCTTCCGCGTTTTTTGTTATCTTTGGTAATAAGTCTCCCATCCCACAGGGTGCCAGTCTGAATACCTAGTGATTTTTGCCTTTGTGCCCTTGAAAGAATCACCTCTAGATTCTCTAGTTGTTGAGCTGGAATCTTGTCATAAGTTTTTGCTTTGCATGCCTGCTCTAGGCCTAGAATGTCTAGCTGCCCAATGTCTATACTTTCTGGTTCCTCTTCCATGTTCTGGGATTCATTTAGTTCTTCAGTTGTCTCTCTTGTTATTCTGGAATCAGATTGTATGTTGTCTACCTCCATTCCTTGAAAATTCCATGCTGGGGCCTTATGCTTGGCAGAGGGTAAAGGGTCTTGGGGCAGAGGATCTTCCTGGAGTGACTTGGAGTCTTCATGAACAGGTTGCTTATTCTTCTTTGCCTCCCTCTCTTGGGAAGCGGGATATTCAGGGTTAAGATCATTTTTTCAGGCTAATGCTTCAAAGTTGTTGCTCGTGGAAGGCTTGGAAGAGCTGGCTTGAGGCTTCTTAGGATTTGAAGCTGGTTTCTTATGGCTTTTCCTGCGACTGGCTACTTTGGTGAAGCCCTCTGATTCAGGCTTATCAGGTACAGATGGGGATGAGGATTTTTTATTTAAAGGACAGTCCCTAAATAAGTGGCCCAGGGCATGACATCTTCTGCATCTAAACGACACATATTCATAGTCTACTGACTGAACCCATTCAACGTCATCATGGAAAATAGTTACCGCATCCAAAAGTGCCTTGCTAAGGTGTATGTAGACACAGATTCGTGCATAAGAGGTGTATCTGCAAATTTTTGTTTCCTCTGCAACTTTGATAAATTCTCCCAGTACATTTCCAATTTTTTGAAGAGATTTTTCTTCCCAGTATTCCATGTGAAGAGAATAGAGTCGTATCCAGCCTGGAGCCCAGCTGAGGTCCTCTTTGTCAGGGTTGAAGCGTTCTACCCAGCCCCTGAGATATAGGCCGACAACATCGAAGAAATATGGTCCTCCATCCAAAACCCTATTCTGGTCCTCTAAGCAGTTAAAAATGGCTATAAAGAACCCCTTAGGACCCAACTGTAGGGTGATGTGTCCTTTTGGGTTCCATTTAGCTGCAATCCAACCCTACAGCGCTCTTTTAGTCGGCCAAAGTCCTATGAACTTGCCTATCAGTGCATGGTCCCTCATAAATTATATCTGAGCATTGATTCGATGACTTGGAAGTTCTACCTTCGGACGTTCGGTTGCCACTGGCTTGCAAGTGATCGAGGTGACTTTGGGTTGTTTTTTGTCATCCTTTTTAGCTTGTCGAGAATCCAAATCCATGTTGTCCTCAGTTTGATCCGCTAGTTTGTCGGCTTCCTCATTCCTTAGCCGCTCTTCATTTTCTTGTGGGGGAGGCGCTGCGTCCTCCCCCTGGGGAGGGTTCATGATGATCGTATCTGCCTTGTTGGATTCGAATGATCGTATCGCTGATGATACTAGCAGGTCTGCAGAGGTCTGAAACGAACTATCGTTGCAGAGGATGCAGAAACCCTAGAACACTATATGCAGAGCACTCTACATGGTCATAAACAATAGGTACAGTATTGGTAAATAATTATTTTGAACAAGGTTTAAACACTTGATTTAGATATGCAAGAAAATTATCAGTTTAAATTTCATTCATTGATGGATTGGCAACATCAACATCTTTCAACCTATACCATATGATAAAAATGATTAATTAGCAAAAGTATTAAAGTGACCAATTCCAATAGAGGGATGCCTATCAGCATAAATATACACAAATCAAAGGCTGAGGTTTATTTCCCAAGTAGCTATGCATTTTTTTGCCCTTTTAATTAAATTCATTAACTAAATAAAAATGTCATATGAACAAGTGTCATATGAAAAGCCCCAAGGGTTAGCTCAACTGGTCAAATAAGTGCCTCGTCATTTGGGAGGTCACAGGGTCAAGTCTCCCCGAAGCCCTTTGGGTTAGGCCTAGCTATTGATCGCGGGGCTTGATACCCTTGATCAAGCTCAGATATTTCCGTTGATGTAGCGGCCACCCAGTGACCGGGGCTTGATACCCTTGATCAAGCTCAGATATTTCCGTTGATGTAGCGGCCACCCAGTGACCGTAGGTGTTCGTGAACCAAAAAAAAAATGTCATATGAAATAAGTTATAGTTTTTTGAACATGTGGTTAGGGGTGATTTTAGGGGCGAATGTTCGCCCTTTGGCGAAATTAAGGGGTTTTACATTTTTAGTGCGCAAATATTTTGTATCATAGTACATTTTTACAAATCACCTCAAATAGCCCACCTTATTTTAAGGGAGAGGGTAAAAAAGATAAATTTAGCCCTT
>APFE031534552.1:19592-56736 GCA_000404065.3 Pinus taeda | reverse complement strand
ACCATGGCATACATCAAGCTACCGACTGCACTGCATATGGAACACGGGACATGTCCTCTTCCTCTTCTTGTGTCTTGGGACACTGTTCAGCAGATAACCTCACACCTACAGGAATAGGAACCTTCACCGGTTTACTATCCTGCATATTAAACCTCTGCAATATTGTCTCGACATACTTCCTCTGGTTTAACCGGAGCTTCCTCTTTGCCCGATCTCTTTTAATTTCCATGCCCAAAATATAGTTTGCAGCACCGAGATCTTTCATGTCGAATTTGGAGGACAATTGGGTCTTCAAATCCTGGATAATTTCTTTGTCATTTCCAACCAACAACATATCATCCACATACAAGACCAGATAAATAACACGGTCACCAATTAATTAAAATACACACAATGATCTGCTTTGCTTCTGGTGAAGCCAAGTCCCCGTATAAATGTATCAAATTTCTGATACCACATCCTTGGTGACTTTTTTAACCCATACAGAGACTTCTTTAACTTGCATACCAGTTCTTTCTTACCCTTCACTGCAAAACCTTCAGGTTGATTCATGTAGATCTCCTCTTCCAAATCCCCATGAAGAAATGTTGTCTTCACATCCATCTGTTCTACCTCAAAATCAAAAGTAGCAGCAACAGATAAAAGTAACCTAATAGAAGTTACTTTGGCAACAGGAGAAAAAATATCACCAAAATCAATTCCTGGCACCTGGGAATAACCTTTTGCTGCCAACCGAGCTTTGTATTTCTCCACCTTTCCTTTTGCATTTGTCTTCTTCTTGAACACCCATTTGTTGCCAACGGGTTTCCTTCCAGCCAGCAACTCCACCAGATCCCAAGCCTCATTTTTTGTTCAAAGATGTCATTTCATCAACCATGGCCTCTTTCCAGAGTTTTCCTCCTCTGAATCTACTGCTTCCTTCACAGTTTTGGGATCATCATCAGTAATAGTTAAAGCAAAATTTGAACAGAAAGCAGATGGACTATTTCTTTCTAGTTGCCTTCTTTCTCGAATTGATCTTCTGACACCTTGAGTTTGTGGCTCTTCATCTTCTGATTCCTCCTCTGCTGTAGAGTTTGATTCTTCCTCCTTTAGCTCAAACTCTATCTTCTCAGGTTCATTTTGTTGGACTTCATATTTAATAACATCTTTCACCTCTCTGAACAACACATCTCGGCTGTACACAGCCTTCCTTGTTGCTGGGTTCCAAAGCTTATAACCCTTTAAACCATCCTTATACCCAATAAAGATGCACTTTTCAGATTTACTATCCAACTTGGTTCGTTTATCCTTTGGAACATGTACATATCCATCACATCCAATTACCCTCAAATGTGAAAGAGAGGGTTTCTTACCAGTCCATACCTCTTGTGGAGTCTTATCCTCCAATGCTGATGAAGGTGATCTATTGACCATGTAACATGTTGTCTCCACCGCCTCTGCCCAGAATTCTTGTCCTAACCCGGTACCACTAAGCATACTTATTGCCCTTTCCATCAACGTCTTGTTCATTCTTTCTGCAACTCCATTTTGTTGAGGTGTATATGGAGTAGTCTTCTATCGTGCTCTACCATTCTTACAGAATTCTTCAAATTCCTTACTGCAAAACTCTCCACAGTTACTATCCTCAACACCTTTATCTTCTTCTTTGTCTGGTTTTCCACCAAAGCCTTAATTTCTTTAAACCTATCAAAGACTTCAGATTTCTTCTTAAGGAAATATATCCATGTATTCCTTGAGAAATCATTTATAAATGATACATAGTACTCAAACTTACCCAGTGATGGAACCTTCGCAGGTCCAAACACATCACTGTGCACAAGCTCTAATATCTGTGTCACCCTCTTACCACCAGAGGGGAAACTCATCCGATTCTGCTTCCCATATACACAATTTTCATAGAAATCAAAGTCCAGATAGCTATTACTTATACCTTCTACCGTACCTTTATCATGAAGTATTCGAAGGCCCTTCTCTCCAATATGTCCAAGCCTTTGATGCCACAACATGGTCTTCTCTCCAGAGACCACTAGATTTTCTGTTCCACTTTCAGGAACCACAAAACCATTGCACCCATCAATAATAGTGCTACCTTGCAGCTTGTATAGAGTTCTAGTCCAAACTCCCCACATCAATACCAGTGCTCCCTGAACCATCTTACAGGTATCCTTCTCGAACACTGTTTTTACACTTGCATCATCTAACTTGCTTACAAAAATCAGATTTCTAGCCAATGCAGGAATATGTAGAACACCCGGAAGTGTTCTAACCCTTCCACCTTGCAAATTCAACTTTACTTTTCCGCGACCAACAATTATAGCCTTCCTATCATCTCCCAAGAAGACATCACCACCATCATATTTCTCATACTCGTAGAACCACTCTCTATGGGGAGTGAAGTGAAAGGATGCACCTGAGTCAATCAACCATGCCTCATGATCTACATGTGTACTTGAAGAAGCCAAGTACACATCCCCACCTTCACTGAGGTAGTTTTTGCCTCTGTAGAAGGAGCATCATCAGATCCCTTTCCTTTATCAGGAGCTTTAGATTTACAGTCCCTTTTGTAGTGCCCTTCCTTTCCGCATTTCCAGCACACCACCTTTATAGGTTTTCCTGGAGATTTAGATCTCCCTCTAGATTTAGATCTCCCACTCAATGGCTTATTTTTGTTTCTGTTCTGGGACAGTCCTCGTACAGACAAGGCATCACCATTTTGGCTCTCCATATTTTTCCGTCTCATCTCCTCTGTCAGCAAGGATGAGACTATTTCATCAAAATGCAAGGCAATTGCATTGCTACCTATTGGAATAACCAGACTATCCCACAAATCTGGTAGAGAACACAGCAAATTGATGCACTTATCTTCATCTGAAATTTTAATATCAACAGATGCTAACTGACTTGCCACAATATTAAATGCATTCAGATGCTCTGTCACTGAGTCTCCATATTTCATCCTTAGGTTATACAGCTTTGCCCGCAGGAACAGTTTTTTCACCAGAGACTTAGATTGGTACAAAGTCCCTAACTTGTCCCACAAAGCCTTCGTCGTAGCTTTCCCTGATACACTCAGCAATACTGAATCTGAGACACACAATCGTATTGTGCTCTTTGCCTTCCGATCCAACTTCTTCCATTCTTCATCAGACACTCCCGTTGGTTTAGTACCTGGATCTACTGTGATCCACTGATCTTTATTCCACCAACAAATCCTCCATCTTGAGTTTCCCAACTCAAAAACTCTAACCATTAAATTTCTCGATCTCTATCTTTCCACTGCTCGCCATCTTCTTTCACCACCAGAATCGATCTCACATATCTCCCACTGAATAGGGTCTATCCACAGGCCCGAGCGAAACCCTCAGCAACAAAGGCGTCCCCTTGAAGCCAAAACAGCTCTGATACCAAATGTAGGTTTAACCCCATACAGAAATTACCTGCATAAGAATTCTAAAACACAGAAAATAAACAATGTGAGAGCATAACACATAAAACACATATACATAGAGATTTTCCCCTGGATCCCAAAACTGGGACTACCAGCTCGATTTTTCATTATATTCCTTTCAATTTTACAATACATATTTATACATGCTGAAGCATGCAATACCATGGACCGAAAACGATCGCCTCCAAAACCATGGACCGAAAACCATAGGTAGGTTCGCCCAACCTAATATAGGGTCCAAAAAAAACTTTCCCAGGGCACTGCCCGAACCCCGTAGAGGGGGCCTACCTGCCCCCCTCTAACCCCCTGGTTCACAAGGATCCTACAAAAAAAATCCACTAGATAAGGAAATGACAAATTAGAGTATGTAGTGGATGAAAAAGTAAGTTCAAGACTTGGGTTCAAAGGCCTATGGGTCAATCTAAAGACTAGGGTTAACCTAAGGGATCTCAAATAGGTTACCCAAACACATTGAATCAAGAAAAATTTAAAGTTACTATAAAGTAGGGTTTTGGACCAACAAATTGCAGCAAAACAATCATTTATAACATCAACAAATTTATTTGTTTAAAATGTGTAAAAATATATATGGAATAAAGGCAAAATTTAAAAGTAACCTAAGCAAAAAATTACAACAATTAATAAAGCATATAACAACAAATAAAATATGAAGTTAACTCCAAAATTTGGTGAAAATTGCATAAAAAAAAAACCTTTCAATTAGCCTTTCCAATGCACTTTAAAACAAAACCTAACCTTAGGGGATACATTAACAAGTCATTAACTACTAAAAATACAAGAATTTGTTGTAATTTAGCCCTACTTTACCATAAAATAAAAAGGGAATTTAGTTTAAGGTTTTAAAGGAATGCCACAAATGAGAAATGTCAGTGCCTTCTTAATCTATAGCAAATGGAGTCTAGGATACAAACTATTTGGTTTCTTTTGGAGTGATTTTAAATCCAACAAATCTAAGGAAAATAAATCAACTTTCCCTAGGATTTACAGTTTAGGCTCTCATTTTTCAAGATGATTAAGGGAAAGAAAAAACTATCTTTATTCCTCAAATACTTGGAGGAAGGGCTTAGATCAACAAGGGATAATGACGCAAATGCCAAATAAAATAACTTAGCACAAGAACATATGTCCCATGGAACCTAAAAGCAATATAAAATAAATAAGCTAACTTGCTTCACCATGCAACATCAAAGATCCACCACAAACATCCATGAAAAGAGATCACATCACATCACATCATCCACCCACGTAAAGTCACTCAGATAGGACTCCATTGCACACTACAGAAAAACATCACTAATGAAGAGATGTAATATCCAAGTGTGACAATGGTCCAAAGAGAAAATTGACTATGTTTATATATATATATATATATATATATATATATATATATATAATATATATATATATATATATATATATATATATATATATATATATATATATATATATATATATATATATATATATATATATATGATTTCCCTTAATTTAGAATAAAAATCCCTAAAAATTATAAAATCCATGACAAAAGGTGGATAGGCCACAACCCGACCCCCAAATATAGCTAAATTAATGAAACAACATGAAAATAAACCCACACACATGAGGTTTTATCCTCCAAGTGTGACATCATCATCCAAGAAGCATGTCTCACCATGAAAAGGTGCAAGGAATAACTCAAGGGATGTATCTTATCCCATAATTCATGGATATCAATCCAAATGAGGTGTCATATCACCAAAATATCTCTCCAAATCCCACATCATCCTCCAAAAGGCTCAACTCAACATCAAATGAGGCACTAGGTTAATGTCATCAAGATAGGGCATGATGTCATTAAGGTAGAAGGTGCATATAACCTTCTATAGGGGTCCCAAGTGATCAATAGCATAAAGATAAATGAAACACCCATCAATAATGTACAATTCCAACCTAGTGGCATCCTATCATCTCAAGGATTCACCATCTCTCAAGTTAACGTATTAGAATTAGAGATGATCATCCAAGTTCCTAGGGTTGGAGGAGGGTCACATCATCAGTGCTAAGCCCTCATCAAGTCCAACACTCTTCAAAGGGGCTCCAACATCCTCCATCAAGTGTCCTACATCATCATGGATTATGGCTAGACATTCTCTACAATGTGTTACAAAAGCATCACTTATCCCTCAAGGGATCTTAGCTGCAACATACACATGCTCAAGGAATCAAGTGAGATCAACATCATGGTTATAAGAACCATAAAAGCATCAAGGTGGACCATATTCAATGTTAAATCCATCAAATTACTTTACACAAATATCATCTTCAAATGTCCTACTAGTTTATGATTGTGCACAAGTTACCTCACTTAGATATGGGAGGATTGTCATATGACCTTATTTGGTGTTTCTAACCCTAAAGGGAGGAACAATTCTTAGGCCAACACCTTCAAATCATAGGTGCATTTTACTTCATGACATGTGCCATAATCTTATACTAGGTTATGAAAACCATTTTCCATGTGTATTTGTATAGGGAGTGCTTAGCTACTTGAGTTACCTTCACTCATATCTTTTTTCTCAGCCCCCAATCTTGCCTTTTTCTATATTTCTTTGATATGGCTCGTTTAAAAATATTTATTGAATTATCAAGTACTAAGGGTGATGTCATCCCCCTTTAATGATGGGTAGTTTATCACTTCATCGGGGTCAAGATGTTTACTGAGAGTTCCTTTTACTTTGATAAATTTGATATACATAGATACTCTTGGGGAAATGTGGCTATATAAGAGGGGGTTAGAGATTGAGCTACAATTGGATTTTGATTGCTTTACATCACTTGCCATTCTTTAGCATCTTGACATTTGGCTCATGTTTTTTCTTTTCTTAATGTCAAGTATATTTAAAACCTTCTTCTCTCAAGACAAGGCCAACAAAGAACCAATATAGCTAAATAAAACCAACCAATAAAAATATGGGATCATGGACATTAGTATAATGACAAGTTTTGGATATGAATGACATGGAGCACTATCATCATTAGAGCCTCCTACTTGTGTCCCTCTTAAATAATGAAAGGAATACCCCAAGCAAGGTAAAACTAGATTAGGGACATGATAACTATCAACGTGAAGTAAGGGAATTATTACATAGCAAATATCAGTCAATAATCCAATTTAAACCTATGATCCATACTATAATTCCTCAAACATTAAATGAAATCACTTGAGTGCAAAAATGGTTAAAACACCTCACAATAGATAACCCACCTTCATCGAATGAGTATGTTAGATGTACAACCCAAAAAATAGATGAAAGGAACTTAAGGGTGGTTATTTGTGGATCATGGAAGGGGTACTAACTAGAAAGCTACAATGTACGAGAAAATTTTCTCCTAGCGTTGTCCATGTATATGGATGGGTAACATCTAGCTCCAACTCGATGACATGTGCTCACCATAGAGTACATGATCCATGTCCTCAAATGAAGAGTGCGTGAGAATCCCAACAATCCCTAGTGCTCATAGACCTATAAGCTACATCACTCTAACATTTGCTAGATTCTACAAAAAACTATTTGTAACATACTAGCAATAGGTTGATACCATTACCCTATAATATGAAAAATTATAAAAACTATATATCAAAAAGTAAATTAAACTATCATTTCTTTCATTTTTAGAATAATCAAGTAATTTATTGTGTAATGAAATTAACATGATCAAATCAAGGAAAGATGAAAAACCAATATGCATGACATGAAACCTACCCTAATCTACACTAACATACACTAATCTACACTAACATATCATAATCAATCAAATGCTAGTATAAGGTTTAAGAATTTGACCACTAATTACCGATGGAAACTTCACCCCATCAACTTAGTCAAGTAGAAGGAATCAATTCCAATAATTTCATGAACCTTGTATGGGTTGGGGTCATCATCTACCATCACCATATTTCCTTTCTCAAATATTTCCCCTTTAACATTATAATTAGGGTTCTTCTTAGATCTATGTATCATTTTTATTTTTGTCCTTTGATTAGATGGATGTGTTATAGATGTGTTATAGATGTTTGAATAGTAGGAAAGGATAATTATTCAAGGTTAATAACGTCATCCAAATGACCCATGCCATTACCTACGCTACCCCTTTCTTCCAAATTAATCTTCCCTAAAGGAGTTTGAAGGTCAAGGTGTTGCTAAGAAATATCAAGGATCAAATGTTCTATATGTTAATTTTCATTGGCTTTACTTTTCTTAATCTCGTCATTAATATTCTCTTATGCGGAAAAGGGAAATATGAACAAATCCTAAGGATTGTCCTTGTCTAGTTTCATTGAATTAGTGGAAACATGATGGCTCCATAACTCTCTACTAGGATAGGAAGCTTGATAGATATTATTACCTAGGTCTTTAGCATCGTATTTGGAAATAGGTTCTTTGTATAATATGCATGTCTCAACATCAGGAGTGCGAATGGAGACATATGATGAATCCATTTCCAAGCTCCCTCTTAAGGCAGTGGACCACTTTTGACACAGGAGCATGCCCCATGCATCAAGGATATCACCACAACATCCATAAGCATGGATATATCAAGACAAGTAGCAATACTAATCTTTAAGTTTTAAAAATTCCATGGACCTTATTAGATTTAGAATCAAAACCACCAACATTTTTGTAAGGCCTAGCGATGTGCAATTCAAGTTAATTCTTGACCTTTAAAGGCATCACAATGGTAGAAGCACCATAATCAACCATATATTTATGAAGTAACAAATTTTTAACAACTAATGTGAGGAATAAAGGTGGATTCCCTCCATTTGTTCATTCATAATGCATATTTTGCAGTATAATAGGAGAGTCTTTAGGCTTTTTGTTAAAATCAAAGAATTTTTTGACTTCATCTCTTTGACGAAAATTTTTAATCAATTCATGGATAGGCACACATACATTCACTTTACCAACCACATTATCCAAATAAACAATTGAAACAACTTCATCATTCTTTTTGGTTGAGGGAGGACTAGGATTGATATTTAAAGGTAATGGAGTTCTAGTCAATGGCTGGAAGGGGTGTTGCCATTGTTGGTTGGAGGGTTAGTTTTTTGCTTGTTTCTTATTGTATATAGTAACTTTTTACTAAATTTTCCCTAGTTTCAATTGCATCCACTCTTATATGAACTTTAGCCAAATCCTTATGTTGTCTTGTGTGAGATGGTACCTTTTCTTATGTAACATTATGGGGTGATATGAATCAATGACCAAGTTTATATGTTTAGGAATTTCCTCACCTATTTGTTGATTATAAGGGAAATCATCTACCTTATGAGCTTGTTCATAATAATGACACCAATCATCATCATATTCTTGGTTATTTATCTATAGAGGAGCTAAAGTGTTAAGAACATTTTGTTTAGGAGCAGGGTTGGTGTTTTGATCTTCGTTCCTTATTATGGCCTATTGATATTTAATTGAGGTATAGGAGGATAACTAGCACTAGGTCCCTTATCCTTCTCTATAATATTCAACCTACTCATCGTGCCAAATTTCCCTTAAATAATTACATAGGTTGCATTATCAAATTTGTGACCAATAGGTTGTAATTCACTTTGGGAAAGGTTGACATGATTCATTATGTTTAATCTTGGTTTCATATTTTTCTATAGGCTTATATAGAATATCTACCTTTGAAGCTAAAAGATTTTTTCAATTCAGATAGCTTATTCTCTAGTTTGAGCAACAGTTTTAGGATCTTTTCCCCTTAGAATGAAGCAAAATTATCCATAAAAAGCATTAGTGTATTATAATAATATAGCATCTTGTGAAGGCTTAAGGTTGTTAGGAATCATCTTGACCAAATTGTCAATCAATAACCTTCCATCTTTCCTAGGTGCCCACCTTTTAGGGAAATCATATACGAGTTCATCCTAGGTTTTAATGTTATTATTAATTAAGTATATAAACCAAGATTGAGCACCCCTTTGTAAGGACAGAGCAAAAAAGCTCAGTACTACATCTTCTTCTTCAATATAAAATCCACCCATGGACATGAAAAATTCATATATATGTTGTTCAATTGAATTTTCATTATATCTTGAGAACTCAGGTAATCATTCATTATTCTTATCAAGCATATTGTTAGGATATATAAGAAGAGAATCATATCCAAAGGTTTAAAAGCATTGATAAGCCCTGGCTTGGCTATTGGATCTACTCTTGTAGGAATATTGAAGAGAGACATAATTGTAGCATACTTCTAAGGTGCTTTCCTCTTGTTGGCTTTAGGAGGATTAATCAATATTCTATTAGGGATTTGGCTAGAGATTCTTGGGTTTGGAAGAGAATGTGGAGTCACCAGATGAGCAATTTAAAATAAGATTTGAGATATACCTAACAAGGAAAAGATTGAACATAGATTTCAGATCTTAAGAAGAAGGAATCAACTCCTCCTCAATAGTGGGACCAAAAATGTTATAAAAAAATATAACAAAGGTTGCAAAACCTCACTATGTAGCATAGATAATGTGTAGTACATTGGAGTGTTAACACTGTCACATCAGCGATTACTCCCTTGTCTTTAGTGAAGGACACAATCCAACATAAGGAAGACCTCATTGGTTGGGCTTAGGGATCAAGTAACCGAATGATATTAAGCTAAATGCCCCCTAAGGATTCAAAAACAAAAACCCACTAGTTAAGGATATCACAAATTATGATTTGCAATGGATGAAAAAGTTCAAGACTCAAGTTCAAAGGGTCTATGGATCAATATAAAGTCTATGGTGTTGGGGAAAAGTGATTTCTTGCCATTTAATTTATCAACCCGGGGATTTCCTAAACTTGTGAAGCATGCGTGCACTATATGTGCTATAAATTGTCTTTCAGTTTAGATCAATCTAACTACAAAATAATGAAAACCAGTTCATCTAATCTATGAAATCAAATGATGAAAATTAAATTCAACTAACTTGTGAAATCAAAAACAACTAATGTATGCTTAGTTACTCCAGCATTCAATTATGAAGTGTTACCTTCTTGAGATGATGTGTAAGCAACTATTTATACTTTAACTTCTAATGTCCTAGGAAAGCAAGTAAAGTGTGCAGAAAATAACTCAGTAATTACATGTATCAAATATTCAACCATTCAATCTTGAAATATGATTAAATCAATTTCTTAGAATGATCTTTAGGAATATTAGTTAATGCAATTAAATGAGGATCTTTAAAGAAAATATAAAAGCATGAAAAAGTAAAGCTCAATGATTGCATAGGTTGAACATTCAATCACCCAATTTGAAGTCACCTTCTTGGTCTGATCCTTTATTCAATTATATAATGAATTGATAGTTTGATCTAAGAAATTAAATAACAAAACATGAAAGGAAACTAAATAACTATGAGCCCTTACCTCAAACTTAATCCAATTAGAAAATACATAAATCTTCCCTATTGAAATGTTTTTAGAAAAGCAAAGATTACATAGTCATTCTAAAACTAACACTAAGAAAGCAAATGAACTTTAATCTATAAAAGCAATTAAATCTCACAATCATTAGATGGCCATTCCAATGGTGTATGAGGATGGCAAGTGAAGAAGCTCCATATGCAAGTAAACTAAATCTTCAAATCTCCAAGTATAAGCTCCAAATTATCTATTAAAAACATGAGCATTTCTCCAATTTTACACATGCCTTCAAAGGAAAAGGCTCTCTTATTTATACAAAAATATAAGAAGATACCCTATTTAATGAGGATCCACTAAAATCTCATATAGTTACAACCAAATAGCTCATAATGAGACACATATCCGCTAGGTGTCTCGTAAAGTTCTAATCCAAATAAGAAATGATGAGACACTTCATAGAGTTACAATCCAAATAGGACACATATCCTTCTTTGACCTTTATCCAAATCTCCTTTGAAGGGAATTCGAATTTGAGCATTGGAGGCCACATAAGGGTGTCTTGGAAGCTTCCAAATGACCTACACATGTCATGAAAACTCAAGCCACATATATAGATACATGAAACCATGTTAATTTCCTAGTTTTTAATCATAAATTCACTTTAAACACATAAAATAAATAACTTTGGTAAATAAAGATCATAACCCATATATTTATGAAAATGGTGGCTAATGAAAGGTTATATGGTTATGGAGTTGCGACATGTGAGTGAAATGGTGGCAATAAAGGTGAAAGTGGATGTCATTTTGAAGACATTTTGGAGGCCCAACATACCCCCCAGCTAGAGTAATTGCATGTCCTCATGCAAATATTGCATTAATTCCTTTGATTTGCTCGCAATGTCTTTGCTTTTGAATGAGCTTGGCTTATATCATATGTCCTTAAACTTTGTATTTGACAATTTTATTTATTTTTTAAAACAATTCATTTTCATACATTGAATTGCAACATGTTTGGTTGGTTCTTGTGTTTCAGCAAAATTCTAATTGGTATTGGTTCTTGTGTTTCAATACCTTGTTTCTTTTTGTTGCAGCAAGATTCATTGAACATATTTAAGAATGCATCTTTAAAATCAGTCATATAGTGTGCTCATAATTTAGGCATTATTTGCAAATCATATAACTTTTTGAACCATATTGTAATCATAATTTATTAAGACAAGTATGTTAGAATGAAATGAAAATGTGTGATGGTGTATGATATTTGAATATGAAATGATGTCCCTTCCCCCCAACTAAAGATATGACAATGTGAAAGAGGAAGTGAGGAATTTCCCAAAGTTACAATTTTAGTATTTTAAGGAATTTCATGACTAAAAATTAGAAAACTACATACCTTCACTTACCTTCAATGTGCATGAGTTATGGAAATTGAAGAGTGTGGCTGGTTTTAGATCATGGAATGAAATGTAGAATTCATCTTCTTCTTGGTTGCATAAATTGTGGATGATGTTGTGAAGTGGATTCTTTATTGCTGCTGCTAAATCTGTTGTATCTGCTGCAAAATGTTGAAATGATATAGTCTTCAATCGCTATAAAACCGATGGTACAACTCTAGTCATGCGAATAAATGTGTTGATGTCGAGCATGAAGAGAGGTCATTGGATTACCGACCATTGATGAATTTCGTTAACCAATGCGATGAAAACTCGCCATTAATGTCAACGAGTGGCAAGGTACCTAAGTACATCTTGCGAAGGTCGAATAAATGAGCCGATGTCAAGCCACTTGCAAGATCCAACGAACAAGCGACATTGATGTATTCCCATGATTGTTGGCGAGAGAGCCTGTCATTAAGGCATACAAGCCTCAAGGTACAAATGAGGATTCTATCCTTGAACCTATATAATGTGTCAATGTCGATAGGCTAAGGCTTGTTAGAAGGAAGGCCTTAAGGAATCCTCCATCATCTAACACGAGCATGAAACAATGATTTTGAAGGACTATGAATGGAAAATTTTTCAGTGGATCAAGGTTTATTTAACGGAAAGGAAAATGACAAGTGAATGGAAAGTAAAATGAAAAATTAGCATGTAAGCGAGCTGAATGTCTTTATGAAAATGGGTTATGAGTTAGTGAAAGCAAGGCAGGAAAAAAATGAGCAGTGAAGGAAAATGAGATGAGAATTTTATTGGCTGACTAAGTGAAATGTAATGCGAGTGCAAAGGAAATGAGATGAAGGTTTTATTGACTTAAGGAGTATGGATGCAATAGCAACATTGGCTTCTGAAAGGCTTGCAACTGTTGGATCTGATATGCATTATCATGTGCTCATGCATTGATGTTTCATCTTTGTTGTTGCTCTAATCATTTTCTTGTGAAATAAATGTGGTCTTTGAGAGACAATATTTGCTTATGGTCATATGTTCTTCCTTCTAGAACCTGCAAAAAACTAGTACTTCTTCTCCGATGGATTGTAAGGTTATCGAAATAGAGAGGTGATCAATTTCTCTGTTAATGACATTTACATAAAAAAAAATAAGAATCAGTATTATTAAACAAGTTCATGAACGAAAACCAAAAGAGTTTATACCTGTGTTGAAAGTAGTGCCTCAAGTTACCTGTTGTTTCTTTTCAGCAATTTCTTCATTCTTTACTATTTCAAAATCTGATAATAGCTTCCTCATTTTGTAGATCTCGTCAAGATCTTTCCAATGATGCTTGAATCAAAAATGAGAAAGTTAGACTGTTTTGAAATTTTTATGAAACTGTGAAAATTGTCATGCAAAATGTGGCATGGGAACATGATGCTACAATGAAAGATGATGTAAGCAGATGAAATGGCATGTTGATCATGAATTTCTGGTTAGAATTCATTGTTTGACAAATAAATGATTGAGTTAAATGCATAGCTGAAGAATTGTTTTCCAGCTGCAGAATGTGCACAGTTTCTGTAGCTAAAATCCTGAACAAACAACCCAAGTCAGTAAATAACCAAAAATGAATTCAAAGAGCAAGAAACAATGTTGTGGTTTACTGGAGCCAAAATCTAGTGATAATTGCAATGCCTCTTTCAATTTTTATTTTTTTATTTTTTTAATTTTCTTTATCAAAAAGAAATTATAATAAAGAAAATGTTTTTTTGGTTGTTGTTTTTAATCATGAGACACATAGGAAATGAGACACGTGTCTAAAATCAACTTTATTAAATCAGATTAGACTCTTAGACCTGATGCCATGTAGAGCAGAGTTTGTTATTCACTTGAATTCTTTTGAAATTAAATCTAATTGAACTCTTCGACCACATGCCATGTGGAGCAGAGTTTGTTATTCACTTGGATTTTTCTGCGTTCAACTTGCCATGTTAAAACAGTTCAAAACAAATCATTTTTCCCTCATGCAATCTGCAAATAGAGCTCTAAAGAACCCTGAATTTCTCCCAAATGGTTATGAATCCAAGGAAACAGTTTCTAGGTTATTAAATTCATCTCGTTCCCGAAAAAACCCATGTCCCAGTTTTTTTTAGATTCGCCCTAGTTTGCTCAGAAAAATCGTCTTAAAATCAGGTGTCAAGATAGTTTACGCTTTCTGGCAATTACATTTTCTACAAAAATTAATTTCGGGCTTCTCCTAAACGGTTGTAAAATCCAGGAAATCATTCACAATTTTCTAATTGTCCCCGTTCCAGAGAAAACCCATGTCTCATTTTTTTCAAATTTGCCCTGGTTTACTCAGAAAATTCGTTTTAAAATCGAGTGTCTATGCTGTTGCGTTTTCTAGAAATGTTCCCATGATTTTTGATTTGTAATTTTTGAAGGTTGGGCTTGTGGCTGCATGGATGTTTTCTAGCAAAGGAAAAGAGAAGATCTAACTCTTGCATTACAAAGGTAAGGATTTTTGCACATGGATTTGCAAGTCATACAGTAGCTAAATAATTTTCATCATATACTAAGAAAAACAATTTTTTTTTTTGATCCTCCAGGTCACACGAAGTGCAGTAGGAGAGCATACTTGAGAAATTTATTTTGTTAACATAGTCAAGGTTTTGTCAATCGATTCCTCTGTAAATTTTGTAAAATAAAATGAAAAGGCTTGATCTCATACCTTAAATTATCGTTTGTGATCTTCGCTTGTGCTCTTTGTTCTCAACCATTTGTTTTATTGCAAATGTTTCCTACCAAGGGTTAATAGATAGGTGGTTCTTACTGCACCATAAAACATCAAATTTATCCTTGTATTTTTCCTATCTATATAAAAAGTCTTTTTATTTTTATTTTTATTTTTTAAGTATATTCATACTTCCAATGAAGCCATTTACGGATTAGAATTTTTGAAATGCTCATATCCCAACTTGAAAAATATACCTAATTGTTTGTAAGGATATGCGAAATTGACTTGACCTTTCGATTTGCCGCAAGGACCTCTTAAAGAATTGATGAATATTGTGACATAACTGCTTCTTGATACCATTCCTCAATGTAGACTTTGGGTTGCATTCTAGATCCTATGTCCATAAATGATTAGTAAAAACAAAAACAAAAACAAATACACTCTAAAATGAAAAGTTAGTTCCTATGCACACTTCCCCGGCAATGACATCAAAATGTTGGGGCAAAGTGATTGCCTGTCATTTAATTTGTCAATCCGAGGGTTTAGTAAACTTGTGAAGCATGTGTGCATTGTATGTGCTAGAAATTGTCTTTCAGTTTAGATTAATCTAACTACAAAATAATGAAAACAAGTTCATCTAATCTATGAAATCAAATTATGAAAATGAAATTCAACTAACCTATGAAATAAAAAACAACTAATGTATGCTCAATTAATCTAGCATTCAATTATGAAGTGTTACCTTCTTGAGATGATGTGTAAGCAACGATTTATACTTTAACTTCTAATGTCCTAGAAAAGCAAGTAAAGTGTGCAGAAAATAACTCAGTAATTGCATGTATCAAATATTCAACCATTCAATCTTGAAATATGATTAAATCAATTTCTTAGATCTTTAAGAATATCAGTTAATGCAATTAAATGAGTATCTTAAAAGCAAATAAAAAAGCATGAAAAAGTAAAGCTCAATGATTGCATAGGTTGAACATTCAATCACCCAATTTGAAGTCACCTTCTTGCCCTGATCCTTTATTCAATTATACAATGAATTGATAGTTTGATCTAAGAAAGTAAATAACAGAACATGAAAGGAAACTAAATAACTATGAGCCCTTGCCTCAAAATTAATCCAATTAGAAAATACATAAATCTTCCCTATTGAAATATTTTTAGAAAAGCAAAGATTACATAGTCATTCTAAAACTAATACTAAGAAAGCAAATGAACTTTAATCTATAAAACCAATTAAATCTCACAATCATTAGATGGCCATTCTAATGGTGTATGAGGATGGCCAGTGAAGAAGCTCCCTATGCACGAAAAACTAAATCTTCAAATCTCCAAGTAGAAGCTCCAAATTCTCTATTAAAAACATGAGCATTTATCCAACTTTACACATGCCTTTCAAAAGAGAAGGCTCTCATATTTATACAAAAACATAAGAAGCTACCCTATTTAATGAGGATCCACTAAAATCCCATATAGTTACAACCAAATAGCTCATGTTGAGACACATATCCCCTAGGTGTCTCATAGAGTTCTAATCCAAATAAGAAATGATGAGACACATCATAGAGTTACAATACAAATATGACACATATCTTTCTTTGACCTTTATCCAAATCTCCTTTGAAGGGAATTCGAATTTGAACATTGGAGGCCACATAAGAGTGCCTTGGAAGCTTCCAAATGACCTACACATGTTATGAAACTCAAGCCACATATATAGATACATGAAACCATGTTAATTTCCTAGTTTTTAATTATACATTCACTTTAAACACATAAAATAAATAAATTTGGTAAATAAGGATCATAATCCATATATTTATGAAAATGGTGGCTAATGAAAGGTTATATGGTTATGGAGTCGCGACATGTTGCATATGGAGCTTCTTCACTTTCCATCCTCATACACCATTGGAATGACCATCTAATGATTGTGAGCTTTAATTGCTTTTATAGATTAAAGTTCATTTTCTTTCTTAGTATTAGTTTTAGAATGACTATGTAATATTTGTTTTTCTAATAACATTTCAATAGGGAAGTTTTATGTATTTTATAATTGGATTAAGTTTGAGGCAAGGGCTCATAGTTATTTAGTTTCCTTTCATGTTCTGTTATTTACTTTCTTAGATCAAACCATCAATTCATTGTAGAAATCCAGGAGATAAACCTAAGATCTCAGAGAACTCTCCCGGATAACCAACATCCCTCCCCACATAGGGAGGTTGAGGAAGGAAGAGAGGAAAGAAACTTTAAAGTAAATCCACCCTTTCCTAAGAGATTAGCCCAACCACTCCAGCCTACCCCAGAAGAACTTGAACTTTTGGGAGAATTGAAAAATCTATGTGTAAAGATCCCCCTTCTCCAAGCAATAAAAGATGTTCCCATTTACAATAAGTTGATTAAGGATAAATTCTTCAAGCATCCAGCAAGAAGGAAAAGGGATTCCCCTACCATTAATGTCATTGGGTAGTGGTCTGACTTAATGCTGGGGCAGGTAGTATGTCCAAAATATTTGGACCCTGGAAGCCTTGTAGTAGATGTGCACATCAATGGCACCATTGTCCCACACACTTTGATCGATCTGGGGGTTGCCATTAATGTGATGACCAAGGACACCATCCTCAAGCTCAACCTCCAAGGGTCATTGAGAAAGACCGCAACAATTCTACAACTTGCAAACTGTTCCACAGTTACCCCTGAGGAAATTGTGGAGGATGTGATGGTCTCCATTGACTCTTTGGAGTACCCTACTATTTCCAAGTTCTCCAACCTAAGGCTAATCTTACTGGTTACCCTCTCGTCCTTGAGAGGCCATGGTTGGCCACAACTGTTGCTTACATTAACTGTAGAGCTGGGAATATGACCATCAATAATGGGCATATGTCCAAGTAGTTAGTCCTATACCCTCCTGCTCAACCTTCTCTAGAGCATGATTTACCTTTATGGTTGGAGGAGGAGGAAGAAGATGAGGTTTATTCAACCCAACTTTATGCTTTGGAAGCAACTATAGGAGGAGGACAGCAATAGGAGGATGACTTAATTGAACACCTGCTCCAAAGTCCAACTCCTAGTTCGTTACCATTAGAAGAAGAAGTAAGGGAAACCCAGAACAATCATCCAATTGAGTTATGCTTGGCCAATTCCAACCCACTCTGCGTCAAAACCATAGAATTTGGCCCAGAGAAAACTTTGAAAATTAATCCATCTCTTTCTGCTCTTGCAGACAAAAATCTATGCAACATGTTGAGAGGAAACCTAGAAGCCTTCGCTTGGAGTTACAAGGAAATGAAGGGAGTACACCCCTCAGTGTGTACTCACCATATATACATCAAAGAAGGTTGCAAGCCAGTCTGGAAACCACAAAGGAGGATGAATCCAACTCTTAAAGATATAGTCAAAGAAGAACTGCAAAAACTGCTAGATGCAGGATTCATTTACCCTATCTCTGACAGTGAGTGGGTCTCTCCTTTAGTGTTAGTTCCCAAGAAAAATGGTAAGTGGAGGATTTGTGTTGACTACATGGAGTTGAACAAAGCCACAAAGAAGGATAATTTTGCGCTACCCTTCATTGATTAAGTGCTAGATGGCCTGCAGGGAAGAAGTTCTTTTCTTTCCTAAATGGATTCAGTGGGTAAAACCAAATCCAAATCTGCCCAGAAGACTAGGATAAAATCACATTCACCTATCCTTGGGGTAATTTTGCCTATAGGATCCTTCCTTTTGGCCTATGCAATGCTCCTACCACTTT
This sequence comes from Pinus taeda, assembly GCA_000404065.3. Taxonomy (NCBI): domain Eukaryota; kingdom Viridiplantae; phylum Streptophyta; class Pinopsida; order Pinales; family Pinaceae; genus Pinus; species Pinus taeda. Next base: position 38,004 of record APFE031534552.1, on the reverse strand, counting down.
CGAGAGAGTAGTCTTGAGTATTTTTGCTAAATTAGTACATGATGTAGTGGAAATTTATATGGATGATTTTACACCTTATGACTATGATTTTCAAGAAGCCTTGACTAACCTAGGCAAAGTATTGCACAAATGCATTGAAATGAACCTATCTCTCAATCCAGAAAAATGTGAATTCTTAATGACAGAAGGGATCGTGCTAGGTCATTCAATATCTCAGCAAGTACTGCAGGTGGACCCAAACAAAATAGCAATCATCGAAAGGGTTACATAAAGGACTTCAGCAAGTTGGCCTCTCCTTTATTTGGGTTGTTGGACAAAGATTTTGAGTTTATATGGTCAAAAAGTTGTCAAGAGGCCTTAGACATTTTAAAGGGTAAGTTAACCACTACACCAATTTTTCGAGGCCCAAACTAGGCCCTCCATTTTCATATTCATGTTGATGCCTCACATAAATCCATAGGAGCAGCCATAGGTCATGTAGAGGAGAAATTTCCCTATGCCATCTATTTTATCAGTAAGAACTTGTCAAAGGCTGAGCTAAATTATATTGTGACCGAAAAGGAACTCTTGGCTATTGTGTATTCATTAAACAAATTTAGGCATTACATTATAGGATACCAAACATTTGTGCATAATGACCACGCTACAATCAAATATTTAATGAACAAACCAGACGTGAATGCTAGAATTATAAGATGGTTAGTTTTATTACAGTAGTTTGATCTAACTATTGTTGATAAGCCTGGTAAGGAAAATGTTGTTGCAGACTTTCTATCTAGGATGGATCTGCCTGCAAGTGAAGAAGGAATGGTGGATGACCAGTTACCATATGAGCATTTGTTTTCTATTTCAGTTCTCTCCCCATGGTTTGCTGATATAGCAAACTATTTGGTATCAGCACTAATTATTTGAGTAAGTGGGTTGAAACCAAGACAATTAAGGCAGTAATAGAAGAGAAGGTGGCTGAGTTCCTAAGGGAGAATGTATTCTACAAATTTGGGTACCCTAGAGAGCTAGTCACGGACCAAGGCAACCATTTTACCTCCAACATGATTGAAGAACTTCTCAGCCATCACAAAATCAGGCATAGGACCTCCACTCCTTATCATCCACAAGCTAATGGGCAAGTGGAGGTGACCAACAGGGCACTGGAGAGCATCTTAACCAAGGTAGTGAGCAGCAGTAGGAAGGATTGGGCAGAGAGACTAGTTGAGGCCACCTGGGCCTATAATACAACATGGAAGACCACCACTGGATTTACACCCTCTGAGATGGTCTATGTGAAAATGGCTTTGTTTTCCATTGAGTTTGAATATAACACATTGAGGATGGAAACCCAACTATATTTGGATCTCAGTCATGCACAGAAAGAAAGATTGTTCCATTTGAATGGCTTGGATGAATTCAGAATGTAGGCCCTCCTACATACAGAGATAGTTCAACTTCAGAGGAATATGTGGCATGATAGACATATTAAGGAGAAGCAATTTCAAGAGGGCGATTGGGCATTGTTATATGATTCTAGGTATAAAGACTTCAAGAGCAAGCTAAGGACAAGATGGCTCAGACCTTATGTGGTGGAAAGATGCCATGATAATGGTTTAGTGCAAATTAGGACCATAGATGAAGAAGCCATTCCATTGCTTGTTAATGGACACCGATTGAAAATGTACAAGAGGCCTATATCAAAACAAGAGTTCATTGAAAATATCAATAAGACAGTGATGATGGTGGAGCAAGTTCTAGCTCCTCCCTCATCAGGTCACTAAAAAAAAGGGGGGAGGATTCAGTTGAAAACCTCCATGAGGCACCTGAGTCCCATATTTGGGTTGAAAACCTTGTGAGGTGGCCAAATGATGAGAAAAAAAAAATAAGAAAATCCCTGGGTGAAAGCCTTCCTTGAGGCGCTCAAGGCAAACATCTAGGGCTAAAACCTCTCTGAGGCAACCTAGGTGTTTTCCAAAGAAAAAACAAAAAAAAAAGACATAATTGTTATTTGCAGGTGGGCAAGAAAGAAAATCAAGGAGAAAAGAGAAGATCCAGAGGGAACCCTGCCCCACATATATTCATCTCCTCGACTCCTTACCATGCATCCCTCCATCAATTCCATTCTTTTTTCACTTCATTACTTCAATTTAGGCGAAGACTGTGCTTTCTACAATCATTAGCTACAAGTCTTCATTAGGATGATCTAGGAGCTCCAGACAGTAGACAACAGACAACAGAGGAGGAAGAAGAATGACCATGCAGCAAATAAACAACGCAGCACCTCTGATCTTCGACAACTGCAGCATGGCATCAAGACCACAGGTAAGTATCCCACTCACCCACTCATATGCGTAATTTGATCAAAAGTTGTAAAGGTTACAAGGTAGTTGTTTTATAAGTGAAAAGGTGGCCAGTTAACTTGGCCACTTCGTTTAGTCATCACATAAAAAACCAAAATTCCTCTCACACGTGGCCACAGTCAACTCAAAGACAGAGGAGGAATAGGATAAGAAGTGGTTAACTATGGATCTATGAGGTGGGAGCTAATTACGAGGAGTGGGAAACAAAACATCGTTTGCATGCATTCATGCATTCCACCTCCTCAAAACTCCCTCACTCAAGTCATGCTTATAACTCTGGCCACCCATCGAAAGCAAGGATCCATCGTTCTGCTAGAGAATTTCTATAGGAGCATGCACAGGAATTCCTACAAGAACAGTCTACAGGAGCAGTCTACAAGATAGGCAGAGAGAGGTTCAAGAGGGAATATCACGAGAATTGTCCAAAGCCACCATTATAAAGAGGTAGGATCTAAAAATCCATCCCCGTTTACAAGCAAATGAACTAGAAATTCTCTAAAAGCTAGTGGATTTAACAACTATGGGAGGTGACTTACATGCACAGGAAACTCTGTTTTCTCCTGAATTTAAAATTCTTGTGTCAAACCTCTCATTTCCTCCTCAAGCCTCACAAGCAAGATGATAGGAGGGTTTAAGAGGAAAGAACCCACAAACACTGTGAGGATACAACAACACCCCCAAGTGCTTGAAATCTTTATAAGACGCTAATGGATGGGGTTTTTCAAAAAATTCACAGGGTATGATGATGAGGTGGCTCAAGAATTTGTTCATTCCCTCATTCCACACACCAGAATCCATGCCACTATTATAGTTAGAGGGCTCATTATAGATCTCACCCTAGAGCTCATCAATAGGGTCACCACACTTCCCCTAGGAATTCCATGGAGAAAAGAAGAAAAAGTAGATAGTCAAGTGGCAAAAAGGAAATTCTTTTTAGAAGGTGAAGAACCCACATAGGAGAAAAATGGAGTAAGGAGGGACAATCTGCCATACCCATGTACTGAGGTAGGTTACCAACTCATCAAATATATCTCATGTGAGGGTAGATGCAGTGGTGTTTATGGCTACCATTTTAGAATGCTTGAAGAATTAAGATTTGGGGTAGAAACACCAGTTCACCAAAGACTCAGCATACCCTATTTCTTGATGTAATCACTCATAGACTCCAACAACAAAGTAAAGGAAAGGAATTCCCAACAATTGGCTTGCCATGGGCTGATCAGGATCCTCATTGAGGATTCCCTCCAAAACCTCGTTATCCAGATAACATGGCCAGTCTTCAGGGACTTACCAACAGAGGATGACATCAAAACCCTCACCTATAATGTTAGTCCTTTTGTTAGTGAGGTGGATTCAAAGCAAGAAGAAGAAGATACAGAGCTATATGGGGATGATATGGATGAAGAATAAACTAATACAGAGGAGCACGATGAAGCAGAAAAGAAGGAGGATGATGTTGAAACAAAGGAGGAAATGAAGGAACAAACTGATGGATATAAGAAAGAACAACAAGAGGTAGAAGGTAAGAAAAATAGAGAGGAAGAAGGCATTGAAATAGAAGGGGAAGAACACGAGGAGGATTCACCTAGGGTGTATCCAGAGGCCCCTGAGAGGGAGGCAGCAATTGCCTTCACTACTCTTAGCACCCCAGTTAAGAAAAAAGGGAAAAGAAGGAGGCAAACCACTCTATATTTCATAACAAGAAAGAGCACAAGAATCAAACAAGGGAAGCCACAAATATAAAAAAAAATCCCTATTGAGATTGAATATTCCCCTACACCAAGGGACAAAGAAGCAATAATGAGAGATCGACTTGAGAGGGAAAATGCATGGCTAAGAGGATAGTTGCAGGAAAGGGAAAACCAACTAGCATGTATGGCCAGCCTCTCCTTGGAGGTTTTATAGTGTAGGATGCCAGCTAAATCCTATGCTCTTTACCTCAAAGAACAATGGCTGCAATTTCAGATTAAAACATTAGCACAAAGGGGTTCCATGCCATTTCAGGACTACAGGAATTTTATTGATCTTTGTGACCAAAGTACACTAGAGGATAAGGTCAAAATGGCTGAGTTTTACTTGCACAACATGGCCCTCATAGACATGAATTTTTGGGATCCTAATGCCAAGATAGGAGATCTACAATTAATGGCTTTGGCATCATGGATGAACCATGAGGATTCAAGGGTTGTAGAGATGAAAATAATATTGGCCAGAGAAAAATGATCCTCTTTTCATCAGAGCTAAACAATCAAATCCCATGGCTCTAATCAGCACCCATAATCTAATTGCAAACGATCCTCAGCTGGCACCTAGATATCTTGCTGCCCAAGAGCAAGAAATTTCACATTTTGAGGATATGTTTAGGCTGCTAGGAGAAGATAGTATACATGCCTCCTTAAGGAGATGGAACAAGCTACCACACAGCTTGAAGATCAGAGAATATCACTCCCCTCAAAGGTTGAGAGAGGCACTCAATATGACACCAATGTATAAGCAATCAATGCAAAGGTTGAAGGTCAATTGGATAGGCCTAAAACTCAATCCACCACTACTCCTAGGGATGCTAGAAGGGAGAAAAGAAGAAGAGGAAAAGAGGCAGTGGGAAGAAGTAGAAAGGAAAGAAGGCTTCTATGAACAAGAAGAAGAGACCACAGCAGAAGCATGGGATGTCAGAGAGGCTACTAGAGCCATGAAGGACATGGACATTGACTAAGTTGCTTAGAGGATGAGAAACATTGTCAGTAGGGGTGATGATGAGCCTCATCATTGGGTAATTATATGGGCCTTAATTCACCTCCTAGATTAGTCAAACCAACTATTCTCACAACTTATTGCATACTTTTGATCATATTTTGTTTATGAGATGAGTTAGAGTTAGATATTTTTCTTTGTGGTCTAATGTGCACTTAATGCAAGATTAAAGGATAAAAGCAAGGAATTTTAGCAAAGACCTTCATCAAAGCTCGAATGGGACAAGGGAGAGGAATTATAGGAGGGAAATCCTTCTCATTTACTACCCCCCCCCCCCCCATTCAAATATTCCTCCGTCAACTCAGAGTGCAACCAGCCAAATCATGAGGACTAGAAGGCAACCGAGCAAGTGGAAGTCAAAGCACCAGTTTATCTCTAGTTTGGGAGTCGAGCCTCCCTAATTTTAAGGAAGTCGTTGGAGACTTCATATGCATAAGTAGAGAGGCCTAGGACCTCAGTAGGAATCAGATTTTTTATTGTAAAACTTTACTCTATTTTCGAGTTGCAATACTTGTGACAGTTTTTTATGTAATCCATTGTTTTGATAATAAGAATGAGTTTTGTTTTGAGCCAGCACTGAGTTAACTCAAAAGGCTGAAGCTCTTGGGTTAGGACCCAACCCTAGCAGCTAAGGCTCCTCTTTATTGTACATGTATGTTAGCATAGATTCATGGTTTAATCATTCATTTTCTTAAGTAGTTGCATTTCCATTACAGCAGTGTAGCGCATAGATTCATGGTTTAATCGTTCATTTGCTTAAGTAGCTGCATTTCCATTACAATAGTGTAGCGTAGATTGGTTGTGTTTTAGCTTTCTTCCGTTTGTGCCTTTTTCTTCAGTTAGCAGGTTATCAAAGATTATACCCGTAGATTTCCTTTCACAACAACCCTGACCAACCACCATCAACCGCGTGTCGCATAGCTTCTTCATAGTCATTTCAATGTTTGACTTTATGCACTAAAAATCTCCACCGTTGATCTGTCTAGCTTGATCCAACAGCTATCACGTCATCTCAATACTTTATGCGCTCCAAATCTCCATCATCGATCTGTCTAGATTGATCCAATAGTTATCGCGCAATCTCGCGCAGATTCTTGCACGACCGATATCCACCCGAGAGCACACGAGAAAAGTGGTTTTCTCATGCTATGCGTCACCCAGTTAAGGTAATCGCATAAAATTTCAGAATTTCGATTACAGCTTTGAGGGCGCTCAAGAAATTGCTTACCACCTACAGAAACCCGCTCCATCATTTTGCACGTTTTTTACCCTTTTGTTGCCACTTGACTTGATTTGATCCATCCTTCTATTCACTTCATCTCCGCAATAAGATATCCACCACTCATCTTTCGATTAGTCTTGTTCTTCCATCTCTTGACTTAACCTCCCATGATAAGATCTCCGCCATTCATCTTCCGATTAGTCTTGTTCGTCCATCTCTTGACTTAACCTCCCATGACAAGGTCTCTGCTATTCATCTCCTGTTAGTCATGTTCATCCATCTCTTAACTTAACCTCCTGCGATAAGATCTCCACCATTCATCTCCCGTTAGTCCTATTCGTCCATCTATTGACTTAACCTCTTGCGATAATATCTCCGCCATCATCTTCCTTTAGTCATGTTCGTCCATCTATTCACGTAATCTCTTGTGATAAGATCTTCACTGCTCATATTCCATTTTTACTGTTCATTGATCAATCCAATAGTTCCCATGCACTGTTGTTTTGTTACATCCTCCTTTCACTGATTTCGATCTCCGCTTGCTCTCCCGCATGGCTCCTTGCATGCTTGATTTTACGAAAACACCAAAAACGCGAACACAGACTCATTTTAGTCTCCTTGCTTACGCATTAGTTTGGTTTTATGCTCTTTACTTCTGTAACTTAGATAGTAGAATTAGGTTAGTATTGATTTAGCAATTCTGCTTAGTTTAGCTGTTTAAATGGTTAATTAGGATATGGTGTGATTTAGAATAACATGTCGTTTTCTTCATTACTGCAGTAGAGTAATCTCTCTTAGAATAGATTTTCTCTTCTTCCATCAAAGAATCAAGCTTCTTCTAACTCTATAAAAGTCTAGCTTGGAACCCCTGGGGTCTCTTGCCAGATGAACAAGTGACAACAGGCAAGACCTTCACTTCTACTTGTGCATATAACATTGTCACCTCCAAGTTTGTACGAACCCTGGGTTGATAAGTAAAGCTGGTAGCCCAGGAGTTCTAGCATCCTTGCTGCTGGTAGCTCATCACACATCACCAATATAGCTCTCCATATCCCACATCATCCTCTAAAAATCTCACATCACCATCAATTGAGGCACTAAGATAATCTCATCAAACTAGGGTACAACGTCATCAAGATAGAAGGTGTGTCTACCACTATAAAGGGCCCCTAAGTGATCTATTACATCAATTACCATTAAGAGAAGTGTAATGTCCATCAAGAAGATATAATGCCAACCTAGGGGCATCATATCATCTTAAGGATACATCATCTCTCAAGTCAACATTTTAGCATCAAAGATCAACATCCAAGGTCCTAGAGCTAGAAGAGGGCCACATCATTAGTGTTAGGTCCTAATCAAAGATGACCCTCTTAAAGGGGCTCCAACATCCTCCATCAAGTATCCTACTGTTGCACAAAAAATTATCACCTTGACATTCTACAATCTGTGCGAGTCCATTACCACTCATACTTTCCTCTTTTGCAAGTCTAAAGCCTCAGTTCCTCATATCAAGCCTTGAAAATAAGAGAAAGCCCTCAAAAGTCTCTAAAACTCTGGTTCCGCACTTTCTCTTAGCATTACCTGTGATCCTGCACCTAATGGTCATGTCCCCTACGCACCTGACCTCTCTGTCTCTGTGTTATGGGTGCGGACCCCTGTAAAAGTTAAAAAGGCACAAGCATATTCTTAAAAACTCATTTTGAGTCATTTATAGAAGCTTCTAGAAGGAATCTTGAGGTGGCAAGTTCGCTCCCTTAAGGTTTATGCATTCCATACCTTAAGGAGCTAACCCCTTGATGTGAGGAGCTTATCCCTTTGAAGGAGGAATCTATCCCTTCATAGGTGGACCTGTAACCTCCTTCCTCTGCACTATAAAATGAAGCATTGGGCTGGTTACTGGGGAGGTTGAAAGCTAAATATTTTTGAGGTGAAATGTTGTTGGAACTTAGTCTTCTTAATTGAGCTTTTATGAGGAGAGATTACATACCTCTTTGATCTCATTTAGAAGAGTGTAAGGCTTGTCAAAGTAAAAGAGATTCATGTTTCGGGCCCTCAGAAGAGCTTGTTCAACATCAAGGCTGAAAAGGTTGTAAGGTTCTTCTACTTCAAAGTTAATACAAATAAATTTGTTTTTCTCAATAAGTTGTGCTTTATGGTTTATTTTATGGATTCCTTGATCACCATAATGGACATGATTTATGATATTAGCTATGCAGGTGTTATTTGATCTTTGCTTCTTTGTGATTGCAGGTTCTCAAAAGGAAACTCTTTCGAATGGTTGAAGGATGGCTGCTACAAACTAGCATTAGACTTAAGGTAGGGTCTAAACACCTCTATAGTTTTTATTTATGAATCACATATGTTTAGAGAAAGATAGATTTTTTTGGCTACTTGTTGCTAGGCTATCTTCTGATACTAGGGATATCAGCCTTGTCTGCAAGATCGATTTATTCGGCCAACAAATTGGCGACTCCACTGGGGAGCTAAATTTGGTTTTTTTGGTTTTCCTTTGTCTTTGACTTGAGAAACTTGTTCTCGTTTTTGGTTTTTGCTTGATGTGTGTTGGAATGGGTAGTTTTTAGAATCTGGAATTTTTTTTCGAAGTTTTCAGGGGACCGCACTTTCTCTTTATAGACAGTGCGGGCATCTCCGCACTTTTCCTTTAGTACACAGAGCGGTACCGCATCTAGTTCTTCTGGAATACTACGTACCTTGTAAATTTTTTTGAAAAAACTAAAATGTTTTCTTCTAGTTAAGTTTAAGTTTCATTTACGACTTTTAGTGTCTACCCAGATCTGCATGTGTTCTGTCAAAAATCTCCTGTGAGTGAGTTCCATTGGCATTTTTATTTTAGATGATTTTCTAGAAGTTTTGCATGCCTGGAGTGGTTTTCACTTGATCTCTGTAGTGACTCAAAGATCAGAAGCCTGAGAAACCTTAGATTACCTTGGGGTCTTTTTCTCTTCTTGATGAGTCTGACTGGTTTGTGAAATCTATCCTTTGTGAGAAATAGATTTTGTTTTCTCTTTGCAAATCTTTGAATGAACTTGGTTATAAGTTTTGAATTTCATTTTTATAAAAGAAAACATATTTGGATGTTTTTTGATTGATTTGTTATTCTGAACGAATTGATCCTTAGTTTACTGAACAACTAAGTAAAACGTCCTCAAAAAGAATTGAAGCTTTTATACAATTAGGTTTTTAGAAGTTTTTAGATCTCAAGATTAGTTTTTTGTAGTTTTGAGTGTTTTCTAGAACTTGTAGAATCTCTTTTGAAAGAAATTGTTTTTTGTAGTTTTGAGTTTTGAAAAAGGAAAGGGATTTATTGTGAGCATAATTAGTAGTCTCATTTTGAGTTCTTATTGAAAAAGACAAAAATATTTTATTTTCATTTACATGTTAAAAGAAAGATTCGTTTCTCAAAGAATTGCATTCTCGAACTCTTTATTTTAGCTAGAAATTCATTGAAAGAAAAACGAATTGTTTATCATTTTAGGTGCATTTTTTAGTGTTTTTGGAGTCGAATCTTCACACCATCAAAGTTTCATTTCCATACCTATTGACTTAAAGAACAACCCATAAAAGTAACGCTTAATTAAAATTGATCTAGTAATCTTTTTTATTTCTAGGGCTCTTATCACAAATATAGCTTAGGCTAGTATCTTGGAATAGGGAGTAATTAACTCTCCAAGATAGTTAAAACAAACAAGTAGCTATATCTTGTAGTAGGAAATAAATCCAATTGTAATTGATACATTCTGGGAAGCTTCTCTTAAAGGAGTCAATCACGAGATCATGTACGAACCTTTGAGACAATCAAGTCTGTCTCATTGGGAAAGATAGAAGATTTGTGCGTATTATAAACGGTAAACCTCGGATTAACCATTGTCGAGGAGCCTGGGGTCACTTGTTGGTAAACCTCGGATTGATCATGTCGAGGAGCCTTCAAGGGGATTGAGCTTTGTTACTCTTCCCTTGCGTGTAGATCGAATCGTAGACTGTTCCCCTAGTTGTATTTGTTGATGTTGGTAACCTTAGTGTCCATAAACTTAAGATTATTTCCTAAGGTGACGGTGAAGGACGGGTCTCACTATACCTGGAGCAAACGTCGACTAGACTCACTTGGACTCTCTGGGGGTTCTCTTCACTCGAGATGGTTTTGTGAAGAAACTTGTGCCAGTCTGTTTCATTAAGCAGGTTGTCGGGGTAACTGTTCCAACCGCCCTTTCTGTATTAAAATTCTACGATGTTGGATTTCATCACCAACTAGTGTTTTTAGTACAGGAAGTTACTTTTTATGTGTGGTTTGAACTCTTAGATTTTTTAGGTGTGTGATTCAATTGTTTGTTTCTTTAGAGACTTTAGGTGGTTTTATTGAAATTTTCTTTGTTTGCGCGTGAGTAATTAAATATTTAATCGTGGCTGAATTACCAAGACAATCTCGTAGACTTCGGGGGCAACCTCTTGAGTATATACCAAGCCAGCTTGAAGGGCTACGAGCTCTTGTATCACCTAGTGACAGTAGATTTGGATCACCGGAAGCTGGAGAGTCATCCTTAATTGTCATCCTGATTATCAAGTACAAACAACAGAGTATATTTCTGAACCAATTTCATTTTCCGAAGTTACTGGTAGTATTTCTCCTACTAGTGAATTAGCTGAAGAACCTAAAATTTCTGAGCCTGAAACTGAACCTATTGCTACTCCATCTTCAGGATTTGCTTCTCCAACTTCTAGTGGTCCTGGTTCACCCAGGGTAGGAAATATCATTACCCAAAATCTTCCTTCTTGTCTCATTTCTATTGAAGAACTTATTAGTCCAGACAAAGACATAACTCTTCCTGAAAATCAACCAACTATAGAACTTAGGGAGCATGAATCAATTTTCTACAGTCTTTTTAGGAGTGACACTTGCTACGTACAATTGACAAATCTTTTAGAAAACTCGGGTCTTAGTTTTTCACCACCTAGAATTCCTTTTTTATCGAGACAGTCATCTATGTTTTCCCAATCACGGAAAACATTTTTATATGGTGGTCATTATGTTCCTTCGGGGTACCAGTCACTCACTGGTACTTTTTCAGGAGCATCTTCTCAACCAATTGAACATGAGATATCAACTGGTAATAATGGAACTCAACCGTTGAGCACAGAAGAAATCCTTATGATGTCTAGTAGTATTCCAAATCCACAACATCAAGGTAATCAGTTACCACCTGGGGGGCAACCCCAAGGTAGTCAGTTACCGCTTGGAGGGCAACCTCAAGGTAGTCAGTCACCGCCTGGGGGGCAAACTCAAGGTCGTCAATTACCGCCTAGGGGCAACCTCAAGGTAGTCAATTACCACCTGGGGGGCAACCTCAACGACAGTACATACCTCAAGGTCAACCCCAGACTCAATACATACCTCAAGGTCAACCCCAGTTTCAATACATACCTCAAGGTCAACCCTAGTTTCAGTACGTGCCTCAAGGTTATCAACCTCAAGGTTAGTACCCAACTCAAGGTTTCCAACCACCTTCTGGTCAACCATTTCTACAAGGAGCTAGAAATGTACCACTTAATTATTAGCCCTACGCTCAACCCGGTTATGGTCCTCCATATGCACAACCTTTTATGGGTTCATACCTTGGAATTAATATGGTGTGGGATCCATCTCAAACTCAACAGGCTATGCAACCTAATGTGCAGTTATCAAGTCAACCTGGACAACCTTTGGTTTCTGGTTTAACCCAGCAACCTGTCCAGCCTACTCTTCAAACCTCTGCACCTGGTTTAGTTCAACAGCCTAGGTCTAGTTCACCTAGAACTCCACCTCAAACTTCTGCAACTTCTGTTCAACCTACCACACCTATTTTTGGAGTATCGGTAGCTTCGGTTTCTACTGTTCCTACGTTAGTGCAAACTCCTCAAGCCTCTTTACCACAGTCAGGACCTACAGTTCAGACTTCGGTCCAGATGCCTACAAGAAAAGCTGGTCCAAGTACGGTTGTCACAAGTCAACCGCAATTCACTTATCAACCGTACCAGGGATAGTATCAATTCGGTCCTATTGTACAAAGCCCATTTTATCAGTATCAATTGTACCCTGGCTATACTTATCAGCAGCCTCAACAACCCCAATTTGGTTCGGTTAATCCTAGTTTTCTAGGAGGTTATAATATTCCTAATGAAAATCGAATTCCAGGTTATCCTGGATATCCTCCTCCTGGGGCTGGTCTTGTTACCTAAGGTTTTCGTGACCCTAACTGTCAATTACCATTTATTGCAACTTTGGATTTACCTGATTTGTTGCGCCTTACGAATGATCTGATTCATTATCTTTCGTATTGGCCGCCAATGCCTAATAAGTTGCCCAATGATATCCCAAAGTTCGAAGGTAAGTCAGGAGAGTATCTGTCAAATCATGTGATGACTTATCACCTCTGGTGTGCATCTAATTCCATTACTGATGATTCAATTCACTTACGTCTTTTTCAACGAACTCTGATTGGTCTTGCTGCCAAATGGTACATTGAGTTACCACGAGGCTCTTTTTATAATTTTAGTTAGTTAGCTACTTCTTTCTTAACTCACTTTCAGTTTCCTGTCAGCTATGACAATGGCATGGAATTGTTACTTCACTAAAACAATCCACTTCCACATATATTTATGATCATATTCATGAATGGCGACATAGAAGGCATTTAGTGAAAGTTTTTATTCCGGATCAAATTTTAGCGGAATGGTTCGTAAAATAATTATTACCTATAATCACTTAAGATGTAGCTAAAGCAGGAGTTATTACTGAAGAGCAAGTAATTGCTCAGGCTAAGTACCTTGACCTCGTCTATACGCAGTCAGGTACTTTACATGAAAAAACCCCTGATCTTCCAAAACACGGACAAATAACTGTAGCTCCTTCAGGGTCTCATGCTGTTGATGGTATGATTGGTTCAATTAGTACTAAAAATAAGAAGAAATCTTCAAAGAATTCTTCTCCTATTATAACTTTACCAGATTCCCCGACAGGAGACTCTTCTGCTGATATTCCTGCTGAAATCCATGTTGTAGAATCTTCTACGGCCAAATCCAAATCCGGTGGTAAAAAGAAGGGGAAGAAAAAAAACAAGCATAACTCAAAAGAAAAAACAGATAAAAATGAATCTACTAACGAGAGACGTAAACCTCGCTATCCTTGCCTCATTTGTGATGAGGATCATTTTACTAAAGACTGCCCACATCGAGCTGAGGTTTCGAAAATTGTCAAAGGTTCTCAAACGCTTGTTGTCTTGAAGGATCCTTTTCTTAATCAAGATAGTAAGATGATCGGTTCTTCCTCAAATGCCTTAGAAGAACCCATTATGATGATGTCTCATGTCAGGATTGCGACACGATCACAAGATTATGGTAGTAAAAATCATGTTGGTGGTAAATAAGTAGAATCTTCTAATTCAAACCCATCAACTACAACTCCTCCTGGTTTTGATCTGCTACAGATCGAGAAACCTAGCCCTGACTTAGTAATCAAACCACCTGCTAAAGGTATCCTTCGGAAATCAGCTTTCAATCCACATGCGAGAGCTGCTCAGAATTATAACATTGTTGAAGACTTAGTTATTTCCCCTTCAGCAATGTAAGCTTTGGAAGTGTTGCAATTATGCCCAGCACATCGTAAATTACTATTGTCTGCTATAGGAGCTGTTGATATTCAGGATTCGAACCTAATAATCTTCGATTTAGAGAATAGTACACCCTGCCTACCTCATCAAATGGCTTTCCAAATTCCAGCGTTAGTCAAAAACAAACCTTGCTTTTGGACTGTGATTGATGAGGGAGTTTTTACGTGTATTATGTCGATCTAGTATTGGAGATCGCTTGGTTATCCTACACTCAATCAGTCTCCGACGATTCTAAATGCTTTTGAAGGCCGAGGGTTCCATCCTTTTGGAATTTTGTAGGATTTACCTATAGGGGTCGAAGGCAAAACTGTAAATCTAGATGTAGAAGTGGTTGATTCCCCTCTAGATTACAACCTTCTCTTGCGTCGCAGTTGGTCTTATGCTATGACTGCTATTGTTTCATCGGTCTTTCGGCTTATCGAGTTTCCTCATAATGGAAATATCGTTACGATAGACTAGCTGACTTATTTTTCATCCGACCCAGCCTCTTCAGATAGAATTCAGCATGTCGGTAAAACAACTATCCCTACAAGGATGTTGGGGTAGGTTTGATTAAAGATTCTGGTTTACTAGGAAATTTTTCCTTCCCTCCTCCCAACGTATCACCTTCTATTGCAACTATTCATATGATTTCATCGAACACTATTGCTTTTGACGATCCTTGGATCGTACCTTTCGATTCTGAGGTGGATTCATTTGGTAGCACAATGCCTTTGAGTCCCTTTGAAATTGCATATCAGGTTGTACAGTCGTTTTCTGACTCTTGTTCAACCGAAACTGATCCAATGAATGTGGTCCATGGGGAATCACTTTCGATATCAACCTCAACTTCAACAACATTTTCTGATCCTGTTCATACTGATGAGTAGATTCGTGAACTTTTGTCTGTTGATGATTTACCATGGGAAGATCTTCATCATCGATCTTCGTTTTTACCTGAGCTTGATCATTTTGAAAATGATTTTTCATCTATTTTTACTACTGACTATGTCAAAGAACCACAGAATCCATTGCAACATCTTGATTTTAAGTTAAATTTGGGAAATATCTCTCGAATGGTTCCTATTGACATTTCAGTTAAACCCGGAATTATTGAAAACATACATATAGGTGCTTCCTATATGGACGATGAAATCGAAACTTATAAAGCCCTATTTCAAGAATTCCATGACGTTTTTGCCTGGTCATATGAAGAAATGCCAGGAATCGATCCATCAATTGTTGTCCATGAAATTAAAACTTACCCGGATGCTAAACCTGTCCGACAATGTTTGCGTTAGATACATCCAAGAAAAGTCGCTACTATTAAAGCTGAAGTTGAGAAATTACTTCGTGCAGGTTTCATTTATCCAATTCCTTTAATGGATTGGGTATCGAATATTGTTCCTATTAACAAAAATCAAGGAACGATAAGGATATGTATCGATTATAGGGATATTAATCGAGCTTGTCCTAAAGACAATTATCCAACCCCCTATATCGATCAAATTATTGATGATTGTGCCAGCAGTGAAATGTTCTCCTTTATGGATGGTTTTTCCGGTTACAATCAAATCAACATACTCCCTACTGATCAACCTAAAACGGCTTTCATTTGTCCATGGGGGACATTTGCTTATTGCAAATTATCTTTTGGATTGAAGAACGCTAGGGCAACTTTTCAAAGGGCTATGTCTTACGCATTTCATGATATCAAGCACATTGTGTAGCCTTATCTCGATGATTTACCTACCCATTCATTATGTAGATCCAATCATCTTACTCATTTACAAGCTATCTTTATGAGATGTAGGCATTGGTGAATTAGGCTAAATCCACACAAGTGTGTATTCTGTGTAGAAACGGGTCGTTTACTGGGATTTGTCGTTTCAAAAGCTGGCATTCGTGTCAATCCCTCGAAGGTTGAAGCTATCGTCAAATTACCTCCTCCTTCGACTCTTCACCAACTCCAAAGTTTTCAAGGGAAAGCAAACTTTTTATGTCGTTTCATTCCTAACTACGCCGAGATAACGAAAGGTTTTACCAGGTTGTTGAAACAGAATACTCTATTCTTTTGGGATGAGATAGTTGAAAAATCTTTTGATGCACTTAAACACACGTTGACCCATGCACCGTTACTGCATCCTCCCAATTACAACCAAGATTGCTTTTTGTACCTCGCTGCTTCTCATTCCACCATTGGGATGGTTTTAGTTCAGGAAGATGAATTCAAAAATGAACATGTGATTTACTATCTTAGTCGAACTCTGCATCCGACTGAGATTAAATATTCGCATGTGGAGAAATTGGCCTTGGCAGTTGTTCAAGCTATCTAAAGATTTCGTCACTACATCTTATTACGCAAAACCACGGTAATTTCTGACTATAACCCTATGATGTATATCTTGACCAAACAATTGCTAGGGGGCAAGTATTCCAAATGGATAGTTATCCTGCAGGAATTTGACTTGGAATTTGAAAAATCCAAGGCAAAGAAATCTTTGGTTTTTGTGGAACTAATGTGTGATTTCCCGCATACTAATACTGAAACTGTGGCAGAAGAGCCCATTGCGGACGAATCCTTGTTTCTTATCAGTACTCTTGATCCATGGTATGGAGATATTATTGTTTATCTCCAAACCCAATATTTTCAGCCTGAAATCTCATGATCTCAGTGAAAAATACGTTTCCAATCCCAACAATACAATATTATTGGTGATACACTCTATTGTCGTGGGGCGGATTCTATTTTCTGACGTTGATTTTACTCATGAAGAAGCTGAAAAGGTTCTGAATGACTTTCACTCTGGAGCATGTGGCAGTCATATGTCTCGGTATGCCACAGCCCAAAATATATTGCGCGCTAGTTATTTCTAGCCATCCTTATTCAAAGAATGTATCTATGCAATCCGAAAATTCCACAATTGTCAATTTTTTATCGTAAGATGTGTGCTCCACCCCCTCCTCTCCACCCTATAATTGTCGTCAGTCCTTTTGCAAAGTGGGGTATTGACTTTATTACATGTAACCCTCACTCGGCTGGGGGGCATGCGTATATCATCCTAGCGGTAGATTATTTTACTAAGTGGGCCGAGGCGATGCCTACATTTTCAGCAAACGGAAAAACTGCTGCAACTTTCATTTTCAATCATATAATTTCTAGATTCGGTGTTCGTCAAGCTATTGTTACTGATCATGGAAGTCATTTCCGAAACATCATGATGACTGAACTGACAGATCAACTTGGCCTGCGTCACGATAGTTCTACTCCATATCACCCATAGGCTAATGGTCTGGTTGAAGCTATCAATAAAGTTTTAGTCACTATGATCCAACAAATAATTGGTATTCATAAGTCAAATTGGCATAACATGTTATTTTCAACACTTTGGGCATATCGAACCTCAGTAAAAACATCAACTAGTTTCACTCCTTTTCAACTGGTTTACGGTTTGGAAGCAGTTTTACCTATTGAATGCGAAATTCCGTCATTGCAAATAGCCATAGAATTACTCCCAGCCACTTCTGAAGAGGAGAAACGTTTTTTGTACTTAGCTCAGCTGTATGAGAATCGACGCAATGCTGCATTAGCAATCGAGACTCATGCGAAACGAATAAAAGCTCAGTACAACCGAAATGTTACACCTCGTAATTTTTCGGAAGGAGACCTAGTTTTACTATACGATCAAGCAAATGATAAGCTAGGGGCTGGAAAATTTGTACCTATGTGGCATGGTCCTTATATTGTTAAGCGAAAGCTGGAAAAAGGGGCCTATGAATTGGTAGATTTTGACGATGTCTCTTTGGGTAAACCCAGAAATGGGCTTTATCTTAAAAGATATTATGCTTAAATTTTGGTGTGGAGATTTTTTAGATTAGTTTCTTTATAGCTGGTGTGTTTAGATTAGAAAAGTGTGCCTAGTTTAGAGAGTGCTTTTATCATTATTCCTGCTTATCTTGATTTTACTCTTGATATTGTAGATGTCGACATCACTTCAAACATACATTGGTTTTGATGATGGTGCTTGTCATAATACACGGAACATTTCTTCCACAGCTTGGGTTATCTATTCACCCTTTGATGAGTTAGTATCTATGCATGGGGTAAGTCTCGGTCAAACAATGAATAACATTGCAGAGTATAGTGTAGTGATTGAGTTATTATCTAAATCCATCTCATTTGGGATTCGGAGTTTGATTGTTAGGTTAGATTCTGAACTCGTTGTATTACAGCTTAACAGGGTTTATGCCATTAGAAATCCAATGTTATTAAGATTATTTTTGAGAGTTTGTCTCTCTCTTGGAACGTGAATTTGATTATATTGAATATCAGCATATTCCAAGACATTTAAATACATTAGCAGATGCAGTTGCTTCTCGTATGATAAATAGACATTTGCAATAATCAAAATAGTAAATTTAAAACAAATTCAATAACATGTTACACA
>APFE031534551.1:0-18705 GCA_000404065.3 Pinus taeda | reverse complement strand
TTAGAAGGACCACTATTGTATTGGGAGTCTCCTCCTACATAGTCGAACGACCTTAGTGCTCTTGATTAAATACACGTTTCATACCCTAGTACCCTACATGATCTTGATTATTGGGAGTTTCCCCTGCATAGAGGGTTTGGTTCTCTTGATTAAATACAAGTTCCATACCCTAGTACATGATAAAATCCAATGGAAACATTGCAATCCCTCCAATCCTGAAATCCTGAAAAAAAAAATAAGTCTGCTGGATTTTGAGTGAGATCTAAAATTCTACTTTCTCCATATGAAATCCAATGAGGGCGAAACCACTCTCAAACATCCTGAGTCATTTCATGGAAATGTTAAAAATTTAAGTACAAGGATGAAAATGAACTTTAGACACGCATCTAGAAGCAACAAGAAGTCACTAACATACCCTAAAAGTAAATTAAAAACAAATTAAACAAAAAAAAAAATTAAAAAAACACAAGTTAATGAGGAAATGTGGGTCGTACAGCCCTGAAACGTGTTTCCAGCTGCACTGACCACGTTTTCGTTTCGGAAAACGTGGCAGTACGGCCGGAAACGCGTTTCACGGCCGTACCAAATGTGTTTCCGCGTTTCGTACCCGTTTCCGTACAGAAACGGACCTCTATACTACGTTTCCTACAACATAGCATTTACGGCATATTTCAGATTAATGAAAGAAATTCCATACATTATTCATGTGAAAAGAGAGAAATATAGCATCAATATAGCACTTAAAAGGTAGAGCGAGTATATCCAATCATCAAAATATCAAAAAAAAAGAGGTCCAAGATCAAAGAAAATAATCCAAACATCGAAATGCATCAATTATCCTCCAATTCATCCACAATAGCAAGTCTGAAATCTTTTAGAGAGTACTGATCCAATCCAAGTGATGATGAATGAGAAAGAATGCCTCTCTTCTATTCATACAATCCTCTAAGGGGTTCGAATGACCTAATTAGGACTAATAATACCCCTATAACAAAAATAATGTGCAAAATAAGATCCCTATGGTGACAAGCGCACCAAATAGCTCCACAATAAGAATAATTAGCCTCTCAAGAGGGCCGAAATGATAGATAAGCAGCTAGGAGGGTCGTTGGAAGGCCAAATGAAGTCCAACATGTGCCAAATTAATAGAAAGGCTCCAAAATAGTGATCAAGAGGATGAATCCTTAATCTCCAGGCAAATGACCTATGGTGCCCCTAAGTGACTATGAGGCACAAAATCATACTCATGGATCTCCAACTGAATTGAACAAGCATGTATCTCGTCTACAAGGGCCGGAACAATGATGCAAGCCCTCCCTTTGTCTCCCATGGTGAGACACAACCCTATCTAGGCCCTGGATCAATTGCCACATGTGTGGTGCAACAGTGTAACTAGATGGGCAAGGTGCTCTAGGTGCATCATCATCAGCAAATAAGTGGGACACAAGAAAGCAATGAATGGTGCTAAAGGATCCATGGCATGGCTATCTACTCTATGCTATAGTGGAGGACCATGGCTCTCAATGCACACCCTATAAATGCCAATATGACCCTCTAGAGGGCTTGGACCCCGTATAGGGAGACAAAAACCCGAAGATGACACCCACATGCAATCTTGCATAAGATCTATTGCGCCTCCTCACCTTCCAATACAACAAATCATTAGTGTAATTGAGCAAATGAACTTACAAGTCATCGAACCAAGTGGGCACTTCATAGTGGCATTTGCTTCCATAACAGGCATTAGAGTGTACAAGTGTCTCCATGTTCAAGAAGAAGGTTAATCAAGGACCCTATTAAGTGGTTTCAACCTCTAAGGGAGTGACAGGTTCATGGTACATCCGTCATATGCCGGTGTTGTTAGTTTTTGTAGCATCGGATGTGTTCTAGCCACGAAAGTTTATGGAGAGGCTAGAATACATGAGATCTCCAAAACCTAGAAATAGTTTCTGAAAATTCCACCTAGAAGTGTCTCGATTAGATTATTAACTAGTTTTTAAATATTTCCTATGTCTAAACTTAGGGAATATGGTTAATTAATCAATATTAATTGAGATAAGGCGAGAATAGTCTAGAAACTCACACGAATTGTCCCAGAAATAATCCTAGCCATTGATCAAGTTTTAGTCTTGGTCGTTGGTGCCCCAACAATGGATTATAAAAAAAAGTCAATGTGGTGGTGGAGATCATCCAATGCAGATACTCATTTGCCCAAGCAATTCGATTTTCTCAGTAGCAACAACTCAGCAGAGAAGATAGAGTCACAGAGTGAGTAGTAGGAGGAAAAGGAAAGTAACATCATTCCGAGGGGAAGTTTTTCAGTTCCTGGAAGAGTCGAAGGAAGGAAGGCCGAAATCTTCAGAGGGCCAGTGTAGGGACTGCGCAAAGGCTGACGCAGGCATCTCAGCGCAGAGGTCAAGGAAGCTATTTCAGAAGCATAAAATAGTTGTGGGGTGAGAAAATTTCTCATTGTTGTCTTTAGATTAGATTGCCAGTTGGGCATCTAAATTATTGTACTCAGAATTGTTGTTGAACATTAATAATAAAACCCTCATCTGCTGCACTGGTTTTCCCAAGTTGGGTTTTTCAATGGACAATTGCCCAAAAATAACTGTGTCAATTTTATTGCGCGTGTTAGAATTTCTATGTTTCCAATATTTTATTTTCCGCAACATTTTTATGGTGAAAATTGCAGCTGTGATTTTATTTTTTATTTGTCTAAAGCAAATAAACTGCAGAATTAATTTTTGAGTTAGAAGAATAATCTCCAGTAGTTGCAATAGATAATATTTTTCACATGGTATTAGAGCTTAATTGATCAGTCGAGAAGCTCAGAAGCTTAAAGGAATTTTGCTATTCAAAGGGAGCAACTGATCGGAATTCCTAGAAGAGACTACGCAGAGCCCAGAACAGGCAGTTCGAGTTACTAGGGCAGTAGTTCGATTTTTCAATTGAAGTGAGACAGGAAAATTGAATTACCCAGATTAGTGATTCCAACAGTCAGAGGGAGCAGTTGCAGAGTAGATTTTCGCTGAGAAGAATCCTGGTTGGATGCGGAGAGTTTTTGTTGTAGGCTGTCGAGTAGAATCTGCATCAGGAGTAAAAGAGAAATAACACACTAAAATTTGTTCCAGTATAGCCATGGACAGAAGTAACATTCAAGAGACTTCAGATTTTTCTTCCAGATTAGAAGACGAATTTGCTTCCTTAGCCAGATCAGCTTCACAGGGAGTCTGGTATACAGACAATGGAGCTTCGGCTCACATGATAGGGCTTAGAGAATATTTCTCTAACTACAAAGAGAAGCAGATGGATTTCCAGATTACCATGGGAAACAGAACGAAATGTACTCCAGCAGGGAGAGGTACCATAGATTTTTAGGGGGAGTTAGGAGCAAGCACCAGCGCTTCAGATGTATTGCATGTGCCAGGATTGGGTATGAACCTGATTTCAGTATCTCAATTACAAGATAAGGGATATGATGTTCACTTCGTAGGGAAGAAAGTGTATGTCAAACACCCGAGTTGGAAAAAGGTAAAATAGATTGGAGTTCAAAGTAATAGGTTGTACTGGTTACAAATCGATTTTCCAATGGCACTGATAGGCAGTGATAGTAGCAGTGGGAAGGAGCTAAATGAATTATGGCGTAGGAGAATGGGACATCTACATCATGGAGCACTCAGGATACTCAAAGAAATCGTAATAGGGATTCCCAAACCTGGAACCGAACATAATGACGTGTGTATAGGGTGCGAACTTGGGAAGTATGCTAAGGCGGCATTTCCAAGGAGTGACAGCAAAGTTGATAGCATGTTAGGACTTATACACTAATATATTTGTGGCCCGATATCCACTAGAGCTCTTGGTGGTGCCGAATATTTCGTCACCTTTATTGATGATCATTTCAGGAAAACCTGGATCTACTTCTTGAAGAACAAGGATGAGGTCTTCGATCGTTTCAAAGAGTTTAAAGATCTCGTGGAGAATGCGACAAAGAAGAGGATCAAGGTTCTTCACTCAGAGAATGGTGGAGAGTACATTGATAAAGACTTCACATATTTATGTGCGAAGTAAGGCATGAAGAGAGAATGGACAAATCCATATAATCCACAGCAGAATGGTGTAGCGGAGCAAAAAAACAGAACCATTGTTGGAGCCGCAATGTAATGTCGCCTTCAAAATTAAATTATTACAAGTTTATTTATTCTACAATTTTGACAATTTTGGAGGCCATGGAACCCATGTGATTTTTGGAAAAGACTTAGGAAGGAAAATGGGGCCGAAATGTTTTGTTGGCATAGCATCGGGGCCACCCACATGAGGAAATACGCACCACCTTAGAGGGAAGTTCGAATGACTGAGGGAAAGCTGAAATGCTAGTTGAAGGGGGCCCACATGGGAAAAGAGGCCCACAAATTATAAATAGAGGATGCTCAGCTTCATTTGGCATAGTTTGACATATTGAACTCAATCTTAGTTGCTCGAACTGCTTAGCCGGGTTATTGTGTTGTTTAGAACACGAGTGTCTCCGAGTGGAGATCTCAACCCTTGCTTCAATGGAGTTCGAATACCAGCCCTAAGAGGGAGTTCTTCTTCATCTCAGTTCGTAGCAAAAGTAGGGAGATGAGTTACAACAAGCTATAGTTGAGTTCCAACAGTAAGGAGACAAGTTACAACAGTTGTAGTCGATTTCGAGCAGCAGGGGAAATAACAGTAGGAGGCCGAGTTATAGTCGCAAGGAAAGGAGCAGCAGGAGTGCCAAGTTACAGCGGCAGGAAAATAGTAGCAAGGAGGTTGAGTTCCAGCAGCAGGGAGAGTAGCAGCAGCGCAAAGCAGGGAGAGTAACAACAGCACATAATCGAGTTACAGCCACAATGAAAGGAGTAGCAGGAGGCCGAGTAATAGCAAGGACGCTGAGTTCCACCAGTTGGGAGATCATTTGGAGGGCCATTTGAGGAGGATTGCTACAACCGGCAGTGCATAGAGTGACAAGATCAGTCACAGCAACATAATTCGTATTTGGAGGAGGGCCAAGCTGTGAAGAGTCAATTTTTGAAGGTTGGATCCAAGGGAAACCCTTTCTGGGTTTTTACGGGTTTTTGGCAAGGAGTACATTCCTAATTTTATAGAATTTTCTGGGCAGATCTGAAGGGTCAAACAGTGGTCCCAATTCAGCCAGCAGCAAGAGGAGCTAGGGGGAATTTGCACCAAAATTCCAAGGTCAACATTTGGCCAATTCCTTCATGGGTTATTCTGGGTTTCTTACATAGAGGCCGAGATTAATTTCCCAGAATTTTCTAAGCAACAAGGAAGGTTTTAGTGTTGAAATTTTTGAATCTAACACATCAGAAATCCCTACTGCATTATCTGGTTTATTATCTCCTACTTGTTCCTTCCATTAACAAGTCATTTATAAATATAAATACCGAAATAAGCACAAATGCAACCTTAACACATATACAGATCAGCAACTGAAATAACTGAGAGTCTGAGACAATCACACAAGGGACACCATTATTTTTGGACAAACATCCCCGAAAAACCCAATGCGAGAAAACCGGTGCAGCAGATATGAGGGTTTTATTATTATGCAGTTTTTAAATACAACTAAGGTGCTAGAAATGGCTCACCCTTCAGAGAATTTCCTTGCCAAAAGTACCTCTCCTCGGAGACAGATATTCCGACTCATCAGCGACCAGATGATTGATCCCATAGCAACTTCGACAATTCCTTAGCTGGACAGCGAAAGCTGCTCCAAGCTTCTCTTTGGAACTGTGTCACCCTCCAGGGATTGTGTCACCCTTTTCTGCTCTGCATCTACCTCTCAGCTCCCAGTCTACCCCACAAAAATCCTTCAGCGCTGCCTCTTCAACCCAGCATCAACTCTGCAAGCCTCTGTGCTGCCTACGTCAGCCTCTTGGCCCTCTGCGTCACCTGCATTGGCCTCCTCAGCAATTGCGTCAATCCTGGCTACCTCTGCGTCAGCCTTCCAAGGCTCTTCGTTGTCTCTCTGGTACTTTCTCTACCTCTCTGCTATCTATTCTTAGCCTCCTTCCGAACTGCCCCTCGCTGCAACATATCAGTAATGCGATTCTCTCAGCAAACCTTGCGCTAGAAAATCCAACTGACTGATCAACTTGGTGTGTCTCCAACTGACCTTCAAGCCTCTTCTTATACTTTTCCTATTGACGATTCAACGACCGAGATTAAGTCACTAACCAATGGCTAAGATTAGATTTGGCTTGATCCTTGTCATTTAGAACTTTCTCACCCATTTTATATTAATGCACATTAATATTTTAATTTTTGTAAATTTAGACTTAGGAACCCCATCAAAAATATTAATTATTTTAATATCTCTCCATCCAGGTGGAATTTCCCCAAACGATTTATGGGTCTTGGAGACCTTATGTGCCTTAGCCTCTCCACCAATTTTCATGGCTAGAGCACATCTGATGCTACCACAAATCAACATCTAGTAGCAGATCATTTCAGGCAGCAATATCTTTCTGGGCAGTAACAATGCAGCTTTTGGGCCGGATTACTAGCAGATTCGAGGAGGGTGTTCCATTGTTCATTTTAGGCTTTTGCTAGCTTGCCTAGAGCAAGCCCAGGTGCACACATTTCAACATCTTGTTGTACACCTCTTCCCATTTAATAAAATGAGTAGACAACGCAATTTGGTTGCCAAGATCATGCTCTGATACCACTGTAATGTTCCAAACTAGGAAAAATAGTGCTATGCAAAGCGAACAATCTAGTATAGTGACGGGTAAAAAGGAGATAAACCCATGGCTCAAGGGAAATCTAGTATGCACAAATTCTGGGGTGGAATCCATTGGGACAATGAGAGGTTGGCCCAGTTGAGGAGGGTGATAGACCAGACCCATTCTCACCCTTACAACAGAGACGGAAAAGGTGAGCAGGTTGTGGTGGTGCAACCATCTACATCATGTGGGGAAAGTCAATAGCATCAGGGCACTAGATCTGCTGAAAAGGAGCAGGCAGGATAGGGACAGTTAGAGAGTGAGATCAGGGGACACTTTTGCTGGTGGAGACCTGGATTTAGATATCAGGAGCCTTAGGAGGATGTTGAGCATGATGTTGCGAGTCCACAAGATGGTGAGGAGCACATCGATCTACCCAGTGTGGCGCAAGAGTCACCATTATTCAAGACCTCTTTGATAGCCCCAGTTGACACCTTGGTGGAGAGGAAAGAGCCTACACACATAGAGCCATCCGTTAAGGAGGTGCCACCCATGGTTAAGATGCTGATAGTTGTTGAGGTGTCTAGAGTTGTCACTAAGTCTACAGGTGATAGATACCCATGACAGTTTCATCAGTTCCAGGTCATCCTTCTAGCATTGAGAGGGAAGGTCGCGACAGTGTGAGGCCATTCTACAGTAAAACAACAAGATGGAGGACATGAGTGTGGTCTGTGCTAAGTTAGCGGCCGAACTGACTCGCGTCGAGGTATGGTTGGATTCCCTGATGTTACAACTAGAGTGCACTTTAGAGCATCACAGCAACCCTCTGCAAACATACATAGATGGGGCCTATAGCGTCAGTTGTTTACCTCTGCACCTTGGAGCGAGAGAGGCAGAGCCACCTCGACATATTTTATGTGTTGACCGGGCTGATGAGGTGAGGCGACATGAGCAGTGCAGGGTGCAACATCTGTAGGATGGAGGACTTGAGGAGGGCTTGTCCTGCGTATGAGAGCTTGTACATTCAATCACTCTCCTGGGGTTGGATGGCGAGAGATTGAGTCGGTACCTGGTGGAGTGGGCTATAGAGATGGTAGTGGACCCAGATGGAGCTCAACAAGAGTTTTCAGGCCCTGGGGACGCCGAAAGCCCCGACTGGCATTGGGATCTGGGAGGGGCCACCTATCATTTCCCAAGTATATCGGTTGACTATACCTGGATGGTATAGTTGACCTAGCAGCTGAGCACGTGCATTAGCTAGGGGATTTTGGGTCAGCAAAAGTGGCCAACCAGCTTATGGGCAGATTCCTTGGGTTGTCTTGGTATGGCGGTTGTGCATGGGATCATAGGATGATCCGCCTACTATGGCAGGAATTTGTCGAAGGAGGTGGAATCGGCAGGCCACCAGACAGTGCCTTGTATGGAGCTGGGGATTCCTCATGCTTGCGTAGGGCACGGAGGACACAGTGGAGTAGAGCAGTGGTGGCATCACTACTGGTACCTAGAGAGATTCACTTTTTTGGCCCCCCTCATCGGAGAGCATGGTGATGCGATGGTGGAGGTGATGATACGGGTTGGATGCGGGCCGATGCATATGGACACAGCTTTAGGCCATTTCATTCACGGATGGGCAGGAGCATCTAGCATGGAGCAGTGGTCTGCAAATGGGCATGGAGACGCATGGGGGTGTGTTGTAGTATGTTGGACTACGTTGTGGAGTGGGAGTGACTCACATCGCATTAAGTACGTGTGGGGAGTGACAGGTGCAATGACACAGGCGGGACACAAGACGATACAGGATGGCATAGCCGTAGCCGAGGGTATCCAGCGGTGTACAGGGGTAGGTCGTGGTGTACATTGGCATGTCTAGGAGTACGAGGATGATCGGTGGTATGCAGGGGCGTATGGTGCTGCACAACGAGGTCTTGGATTATTGCCTCCAAGGAGATCCATGGACGAAGATACAGGGCATACCTTTCGATATAGTTCACCCAGGATCGACGGGGACACAGATGGGCGATACTTGATGGTATTCACGGGGACTCACATGCCTGACCCTCTTTTGCATCCCTCACGAGTGCTGTCAATTTTGCTATTGACTTTTTGCACTCTGGGCATGAGCAGCGGGGGACGAGGAGCTCACCCGAGATATTTGGATGACACTCAGCGCACTAAGGGAAAGACTTCTCAACAGTGGCATTGGGTTGGTGCGTCAGTTGACAGCCACAGGTTGGGGGATGAGGTGATCATCTGCAGGGGTGGCATATCGTTCATCACTGAGCTTACATCTGGGGAGCTAGTCACAAGGGAGACATGTGTCACTCTTTCTTCAGGGCATGTCGAGACCATGCATGAGCAGAGGATACTGGGTATGGCTAAAGGAGTTTCCCAGTCTGGGTCCAGGCTCCAAACCTTATATTGGCACATTATCGAGAGCGCAGATGGAAGACCAAGGGGAGATGGTTTGTAGTGACAGGAGGGATCCATATACCATGAGTCGATTACAAGTATTGGATACCCATCTATTGGTTGCATTCAGGGGGTAGCTATTTGGCACACGTGGCTTCCCGTGATCATCGATACTACACAATGGCAGGTACAGGGCAGATTAGCATGCATCAGATTAGCCCATGATATATGGAGTCTATATATTGATCACATGCAGGGACTAGAGATGAGGCATGGATGGATTCCTGTCGTTTTCAGAGCTATGTTGCAGCAGGCCCAACTAGGGGATTCATGGATTCAATTGATTCATAGATCACTCTATCTCGTGGTGGTCGAAGTCATGGCAGAGAGTGCTCTAGTTCACTCAGGGGTTGGCACAAGGGGGTACACAGTGGCCTTCATCAGATGGCGAGGCAGGCTTTCTTTGTGGTTGCACTGGTTCGGAGTTAGATTTAGATGGATAGACCTTTGCGTCATGGAGATGTTTGGGCAGGATGTGTCTCACCTCTATCAGTATTCCACCATCGAGTTCTAGGAGAGTAGGATACAGTGTATGCATGATGGGCAGTCAGCTAGAGCCAGAGTGGTGCAGCGACAACATGGTGGCACCCTTCTATGGATAGCATGGGACCCAGACATCACAGTACTAGACAACTCAGCAAACATTAGGGGTGAGCCGGCTGCGATAGGGGGAGGTCACGCAGGTCTTCCTTTGGGCTTTAGCAAATCACCGATGGCATGGGGGACTTCTAGTATTTACACTAGACAGGATAGTGAGTGGAGCGAGGGGAGCTTCAAGTGGGACAAGATGGATTGGGATCCTGGTATTGAGGGATTCTTTCATGTCAAGACAGTGAAGGGACCTAGGATGACTCAGAGGCACATTTGGGACCCTAGTATTACTGAGG
Source organism: Pinus taeda (assembly GCA_000404065.3). NCBI lineage: Eukaryota > Viridiplantae > Streptophyta > Pinopsida > Pinales > Pinaceae > Pinus > Pinus taeda. The sequence goes on along the minus strand of APFE031534551.1, from coordinate 8,642 downwards.
GTGATCAACAGACAGAGGAGGCACATGTTCAGGCATTGTGGGAGGACAAGCGATTTTTGGTGCATTGGAGGAACTTGCCAGATGAGGATGCCACCTGGGAGGGTGAACACATACATGAGCATCCGGTACTAAAGTTGCTTGGGGACAAGCAACAGTTGAGAGGGGAGGACTGTAATGACCCTTTGGAAATTAAATTGCTAGAGGTGTATTTATTCTACAATTTTGACAATTTTGGAGGCCATGGGACCCATGTGATTTTTGGAAAAGATTTAAGAAGGAAAAAGGGGCCAAAATGTTTTGTTGGTATAGCGTGGGGGGCACCCACATGAGGAAATACGCACCACCTTAGAGGGAAGTTCGAATGACTAGGGAGGGAAAGTCAAATTGCTAGTTGGAGGGGGCCCACATGGGAAAAGAAGGCCACGAATTATAAATAGAGGAGGCTCAACCTCATTTGGCATATTTTGACATATTGAACTCAATCTTAGTTGCTCGAGTTGCTTAGCTAGGTTACAGTGTTGTTTAGCACACGAGTGTCTCCGAGCAGAGATCTCAACCCTTGCTTCGGTGGACTTCGAGTGCCAGCCCTAGGAGGGAGTCCTTCTTCACCTCAGTTCATAGCAATAACAAGGAGACGAGTTACAACATGCTATAGTCGAGTTCCAACAGTAGGGAGACAAGTTACAATAGTTGTCGTCGAGTTCCAACAGCAGGGAAAGTAACAGCAAGGAGGTCGAATTATAGCCACAGGGAAAGGAGCAGCAGGAGGGCCGAGTTACAGCAGCAGGAAGATAGCAGCAAAGAGGTTGAGTTCCAAGGGAGAGTAGCAGCAATGCAGAGCAAGGAGAGTAACAACAACTCAGAATTGAGTTACAGTCGCAGTGAAAGGAGCAGTGAGAGGCCGAGTAACAGCAAGGAAGCTATGTTCCAGCAGCTGGGAGATCATTTGGAGGGCCATTTGAGGAGGATTGTTGGAGCTGGGAGTCCATAGAGTGACAGGATCAGTCACAACAATAGAATTCGTATTTGGAGGAGGGCTAAGCTATGAAGGGTAATTTTTGAAGGTTGGAATCAAGGGAAATGCTTTCTGCGTTTTTATGGGTCTTTGGCAAGGAGTACGCCCCTACTTTTATAGAAAATTCTGGGCAAATCTGAGGGATCAAACAGGGGTCCCAACTCATCCAGCAGCTAGAGGAGTTAGGGGGAATTTGGGCCAAAATTCCAAGTTCAATATTTGGCCAATTCCTTTGTGGGTTATTATGGTTTTCTCACATAGAGGCTGGGAATAATTTCCCAAAATTTTCTGAGCAACAGGGAAGGCTCTAGCAGCAGATCATTTCAAGTAGTAGCACCTTTCTTGGCAGTAACAACACAGCTCTTGGGCCGGATTACCACCAGATTCGAGGAGGGTGTTCCATTGTTCATTTTGGGCTTTTGCTAGCTTTCCTAGAGAAAGCCCAGGTGCACACATTCCAGCACCTTGTTGTACACCTCTTCACATTTAATAAAATGAGTAGACAATGCAGTTTGGTTGCCAATTTTGTGTTCTAATATTCTGATTTAATTTTATGTTGTTTTTATTGTTCTCTTTGCATAGAACTATTTTTCCTAGTTTGGAACATTACACACAAAGATTATTATATCACCAGGATCTACCCAAATTTCTGTGGGAAGAAGCATGTAACACGACAATGTATATTCAGAACAGAACTTCTCATAGAGCATTGGAGAACAAAACGCCAAAAGGTGTCTGCACAAGGAAGAAGCAAGAAGTCAGCCACCTAAAAATTTTTGGCACCGTTGGTTATTGTCACGTGCCAGACAATAAAAGCACCAAACTGGATCAGATTGCAGAGAAGGGGTTTTTGGTTGGGTAAAGTGAAACCTCAAAAGCATTCAGAATCTACATTCCTAACAGTCGGAAGATAGTAGTAAGGCGAGACGTGAATTTCATGGAGGACCGAGCTTTCAAGAGGTCTCGTGAGATGCTTGCAGGTGATCAAAATTAGTTAATAGAAGTTCCTTTAGTCCAGCAGTAGGGGCAGCGAATGGGACAAACAGGGGGACAGTCACAAGCGTCAAGTACTGCGATCAGTACTAATATTTCCTCAAGTGTGGGAAATCCAGGGAGTTCTCAGCGGATGGAGCAACAGAAACAGGATGAGGAGCTGGAAAAACCTCCCACGACTAGTGGTCAAGCCAACAGATAAGTTCGTCAGACATTAAGAGATGCAAAGGAGTTTATTGGAACTCCTAGGACAAGCAAGAGACAACACAAACAGCCTAATAGGTACCAAGCATTGGTAGCTCAGGTTGCAGAACCTTGCAGTTTTCAAGAGGTCACACAACATTAGGTGTGGATAGATGCCATGGTAGAAGAGTATAGCTCTATCATGACGAATGATGTTTGGGAGGTAGTGTTCAGGCCAGAAGACAGATTAGTTGTAGGTTTGAGGTGGCTCTACAAGATCAAATATGTGGCAGATGATAGTGTCAAAAAATACAAAGCTAGGTTCGTGGTAAAGGGGTATGCACAAAAGGAAGGGATAGATTATGAGGAAACCTTCGCCCCAGTTTCCAGATACACTTCTATCTGGTCAGTTATATCTCTAGCAGCTCAGATGGGATGGAAGATTCACCAGATGGACATCAAGACAATCTTCTTGAATGGAGTGATAGAGGAGGAAGTGTACATAGAATAGCCAGAGGGCTTTGAGACTCAAGAGAGGTGCAAGCATGTGTGCAAATTGAAGAAGGTTCTATATGGGCTCAAGCAGGGTCCTAGGGCATGGTATGGTAGAATTGACAACTACTTACAGTAGATGGAGTTCGTCAAGAGTGACACAGATCCCAAGCTTTACTATTTGATGGTGGAGGATGAACCTCTCATTCTAGTTTGTATGTGGATGATCTATTCTTGATAGGATCATCAGGGCTCATAGAGGTTTGCAAGAGAACCCTGGCAGCAAAATTTGACATGAAGGATTCGGGGTTGATGCACTATTTCCTAGGATTGGAGGTGTGGCAGAAGGATAGGGAGATCTCCCTTGGACAAGGAAGATATGCTACAGATATTCTGAAGAGGTTTAGAATGCAGGATTGCAAACCCATGTCTACACCCATGATTACGAATTGGAAGAAGATAGATGCATCAGATGACAAGGATTTCGACCCCACCTTGTATAGAAAGTTCATTGGGTCTCTCATGTATCTGGTCAACACTAGGCCAGACATTTGCTTCACAATCAAAACCCTTAGTCAATTCATGGTGGAACCGAAAAGGGTACATTGGGCAGCAGCGAGGCATATTTTGAAGTACATCCATGGCACAGTTCAGTATGAGTTGAAATATACTCGAGAGGATGATATCAGACTTTGTGGGTACATAGATGTAGATTGGGCAGGCAATTCAGTGGACAGGAAAAGTACCTCCGCATACTGCTTTAGTGTTGGATCATGATGGTTTCTTGGTGTAGCAAGAAACAAAAGTTAGCAGCATTGAGCTCTGCAGAAGCACAGTATATGGCAGCCAACACAACTATGTACGAAGCTATATGGCTTCGGAAGCTGCTAGTGAGCTTGTTCAAACAGAGGATGGAGGCAACCAGTGTCTATTGTGATAATCAGAGTTGCGTAAAGCTCTCTGAGAATCCAGTGTTTCATGACAGGTCAAAGCACATCGATATTCAGTGTCACTTCATCAGAGATTGTGTAGAGCAAAGAGCAGTCCAGCTACAATACGTTCCCATAGAAGAGCAGGTTGCAGATATACTCACGAAAGCTCTAGGGAGAGTTAAGTTCGTCTATTTCAGAGACCATATGGGTATGGTGGAGAACCTGTTTCAGTAGCAGAGACAGACTATTTTGGATGTTGCAGATGTTGCAGTTGTAGCAACAACAAATGAGAGGGAGTTGCAGTGCAGATGCAGTGTTGGCAGTAGTATGGCAAGGTCGGCAGCAGCACAGATGCAACAAGTATTAGAGTTGCGCAGTAATTGGTGGGCAGCAACCGCCATACATCAACAGTGTGACAGGAGATGATACCAAGACATGGTGTTGCTATAGGGGGCGGCAACACTAGAACACATTCCTCGCTAAGAGGGAGTGTTAGTTTTTGCAGCATCGAATGTGAAATTCCTAATCCTCAAGGAACCCCTACGGCAACAAATCTGAATACACTTCACCTACTTGATTTTAATTACATTCATCAAGTTATTCTTCTGAATACTAAAGCAAATTACTTCTATAGCCTACACTAATTAAATTTGATTTGCATGAAACAAGGAAACTGGCGCAGCGGCTCTGAGGGTTTTCTATTATTAAGCAGTAATTCTGAATACAAATGTTGGAAGCCCTCTTGGCAAACCAGCGACAGAGAAATACAATGGCAGAAAATCTGAGTGAGTTTTACCTCACTTACCTGGCAGATTCTGACTGATCCAGTGGCAAAACTGGCTAACCCCGGCTATTTCTGCATTGGCCCTACGTAGGCCCAGTGTCAGCCTTATAGGCTCTTTGTCAGCTCTTCTGCCCACTGCGTCAGCTTTCCTAGTTGTTCCAGTGGTTCCTCGATAATTTCAGATTTTTGGGTGGAAGGCATCTTTCTCCTCTGTGCTGGCCCTTTTGGCTCTGCATCAAGGCTATGTGGGCCCAGACTGGCCCAGCGTCAGTCCTCCTGGCTACCCTGCTCCCTCCACAAGATTATCTCCGCCTCTGTTAGTATTCCCGAACTATCCCTGCCCCTCTGCTGCAAGATCTCCCCAATCAATTTTCCTCCTGAGAACTTCTCACCTCAGAAAATCGATTTCCTCAATCTCTTTGTGTGTTTCTAAAAGCGCAAATCCCCTTAGTTTAGTTTATTTTCGGTCACAAAATATTTCTTTCTTTCTTTTTTTAATCTTTTTAGAATTTTTTAACTTTTTAATGTTTTTTAGATTTTTAGAATTTTTTAATTTTCAGGGTTTTAGATTTTTTAGTTCTAGGATTTTTTTATTTTTCTGATTTTGAATTTTTTAAATCAAAAAAAAGGGGAAAAAAATCATATATCAAAAAGGTTAATTTTTTAAAAGTTTTTTACTTTTTTTTTTAGATTTTAGAGTTTTAAAAAACAATCAAAATCGAAATCATAGAAAAAATGAAAAACAAAATTAAATTTGAAACAAAAATAGAAAAAAGAAAAACTAAGAAATCGAGCCTCAAAATGTTTTAGATTTCAAATAAATGAATTAAAATCAAACGAAAATCAAACTATACAAACCTAATCTACCCTAACTAAACCCCAAAACAATAAACCAGACCTAACTCGCATCATGAAATAAAAAAATCGAAAGTCTTTGTTGTATTGTTGTGCAGGTTCGACGGCGGAAGGAGAAGTAGAGGAACCGCGAGGAGTATGAGCGATGGGCGAGAGGATGGTAGACGGAGGTGGCCAGTCGAAGAGCGGAAGGCAAGGAAACATATGGAGAGGTATCGAGCGTAGACGAAGAGGGATGGATGGCGGAAAGAGCAAAAGACGCAGGAGGGAGCCACGAGAAATGAAGCTGCATGGAGAGGGGAAGAGATAGCCGCAGGGAGTTATGGCAGGTCGACGGGAAAGGAGAAGGACGCGGGTGCAGGTAAGGAGGCAACGGATGAGGGATGAGCAGCTGGACAGATAGAAAAGAATGTGCATTTGATAGGCAGTGTAGAGAGGGAGTTGCGTAAGGGTTTAGAGCATGAAATTTTAGACCAGTGTTTATGCAGGTAGAGGGTTTGGAATGGACGCGGATTTAGATGAGGCTGAGAGCTGCAACTAGGTGAAGCCACAGGGTTAGAGGGTGACTGCAGCTAGGTTTGAGGGGTTGCGATTTGATGGGCAGCGATGAGAAGGGAGCTGCGATGGAGCTGCAGGAGATCAGAGAGGAGGAAATCCGCAGATTTATAGAGAATGCAGGCAGTAGCAAAAGATTGCAGGATTTAAAAAGAAAAATCGAAATTTTCCAATAAAACACAAAAATTTTAAAAATGATATCCCAACAGTAACCCAGAAATTTCCAGATTAAAATGTTATATTTCTATTTTAGATTTATCAGTGAAGCCCATAAAAATTTCTAGATTAAAATAAATAAGAAAAATTAAACCCCTGGACTGTGAAAAATATTCCTACAAAATGATGTTGTTAAACCCCAGAGATCCAGATCTTACACTCCAGGGCCTAGATCTAGATTCTACACAGTTTTCTCCTTCATATCTGTAGTTGCAAGACAACAAGAAACACCCAAACGATATATACAATGACCCAAAAATCCAAAACCCAAAAAACCCAAGTCAGAAAACTGAAAATTAATTACAGGTCTATGTACATGAATGGAAAATCTATCAGATCTAGGGAGAGTGAGTCCAACACCGCTCCCAAATCTGATAATCTAAGGCTCTCAACAGCCAGATCTATCGATTTAGCACAACAAAAATTATTTTTTTTAATTTTAAACGAGATACTGAGCTCAAAACCCTTCATGCATCATTCATAAAAATATCTTATGATAAACCCTGGATCAAATTAAGTTGGGCTCTTCAGAAAACACGGAACTGGAGTTGGTTGGTTTAACCGAAAACTTCCCCAAAGGCCCGATGATCTAAAAATCAAGATTTTCCTGCAAAACTCAATTCAGCCATCAACATAGAGCAAGAAAACAATAATAAAACTCAGACAAATAGAGATACTTGCTGTTATGTTCAAAATTTAGATAATTATTCAAACCCCAATGACTGAGCAAAATACAGTATTTCCACGAAGAGTAACACCGGCGAAAATTAACCCCAAGTCTTCCTTTATTTTTCGAAAAAAGTTTACACAAGAGCTTTTCACTTAGTACACGATCCAAAGATCGGATGAACTGACTAACAGATGACCTCCTATTTAAAAATAAATCCTCCAACGGCTAGTTCGAGTGATCCTTATCAAATCAATCTCAACCATTGATCAGGATTAAAATTTCTTTTAATCGCATCCATCAAAATTTTAAGTTCTCGAGGAAATTCAAAATTTTCAATTAAATGAATTTTAATTAATTCAAAAATTAAATTTTTGGATTAATTTCCTCAGAATTTTGACTTTGACTCAACCCCTAAGACCAAAGGTTTAAAATTTAGCAAAATAATTAATTTACCTTAGTCCCTGGACCTCTTAAAATTTAATTTTTAAGGACCAACGAATTTTGCATTCAAAGAATTTAAATTTACCTAGGACCTAGAATTAATTAAATTTTTGACTTAGGATTTTAATTAATTTTGGCCAGAAAATTTAATTAATTAACCTATGAGGGGATAAATTATTTTTCCAACCCTCAAGGCCCTTTACATCATAATTTTCGCATTTTTTACATCTCAAGGAGGAAACCCCATTAGCAAAAGACCCTCATAGACCACCCAGTTCTGCAACCCAAATATAATCTAGCAAATCAAGCAATTTGTAATAAAACAACCTAACCAAAGAGTTAGGATTATTCCCAAATCACTTTTACATAGACTCGATCTAGAACACTAAGACTCCCCTAAGATCCCAATGACAAAATCCATTTTAGCTTTGGGGTAAGGCTGAAAGAAAACTCTGCTCACTATCCGAGAAAGGATCGGTGAGACAAAAAACCTCCCGGAATGTAGATCGTCACTAGAAAAGTAGGTTTACCTAGGTAATTACATACACGACACGGATCTGCTAAGATTATTTACATTATACACATGCAAACTGGGTTACATTATAAGATGATGATCAAGTTGATGATGATAGCTAGATGGCATGAACACATCGATCAGGCACTATCCCTTTTGCGAAAAAAGAGGGTGTACTTCTATGGGTCATTAACACTTAGTGGTCAACATTTGGCTCTACTTGGGGACACGTTGCTGCACTAGAGGAATGTGAGAATCCAGAATCTGAATCCACGCAACACACAACATAAGTAGAGTCCATCCAAAAAACATCATATAACATTAAGCACAGGAAAAGTATAAGCTCTTCATTTATTAACTCGTCTAACAACATGAAAAACAAAAATCTAACTATAAAATGAAATACTGAAATAAAAGGGCATAAGGTTAGAAATACAATACAAAGATGCCCCGTGGCATTAGATGCATTCAGTATAGTGCATACTCAGCATTTGCCTGCTTTCAGGTAAATCTGTCGATTGTTTCTCGGATGTGCCATGTCCAATTCTACATATGGTAGGACCTTTTCCTATCCGAAAATCAAGCTGTTCACGGCCATCTAATGCATCAAATCGCTTTCTCATTCTCTTTCTTTTGTGTCTTTTCTTCGTGGCAGGTTGTATCACTAATGATGTGGAACATTCTGCTTCAAAACTCTCAAATGAAGTATGTAAGATATACATTACATGTCTTTCTTCATTTTGCATCTACTTTGTCAAGAATGATGGATCAGTGTCACAGGTGTCATGAGTTATAACTTGACCTCTTTTAATTTCTTCATTGATCATGTCATTCTTAGTTAAACCTTCATTAATGGAGTTAGCTTCTTTCTCAAGATATTCACAACAAGACGGGACATGTGATTTCCTCTCTTCCAGCTTCTTATGTAATGAACCCATTTCTATGGCATGTCTTACTATTAACTTCGCTTGATTGAGTTGAGTTTTCACGAA